>WAAE01010380.1:79111-98086 GCA_013400495.1 Nicator chloris
CGCCCCCGGGCTGCCCCCCGCCGCCCCGCTCACCACACGGCTCCGTAAGCGCCGGACCCCACCGGCTGCAGGTCCCGGTAGCGGTCCCGCACTTCCCAGAGGGTCTTGGTGATCTCCTGCCGGTAGAAGCCATTCTTGGGGGAGGACATGGCGCTGCCGACCCCCGCCGGCACGCACCGACAAAGAGCCCGGGCCGGGGGAGCGGGAGCGGCCAGCGCCGCCGAGCCGGGCTGCGCCGAGGGGCTGGGCCTGAGCGAGCGGCACCGCCCGCCCCGCGCCGCCCCGCCGGCAGCACCGCCCGCCGCACGGCCCGCCGCCTCGGCTCGGCCCGCGGGGCCGGGACCGGCACTGGGACCGGCAGCGGGACCGGCAGCGGGATCCGCACCGGCCCGGCAGCGCCCTCCCTCCCCTCCAGCCCGGGCGCCTGGGGCTGCGCTCCGCCGAGGATGAAGCGCGAAGGGCGCGGTGTCCCGGCGGCGGCGGAGCGTGCCCGGACAGGGAGGCAGTGCCCGGGCAGGGAGGCAGTGCCCGGACAGGGAGGCAGTGCCCAGGCTGTCGCTGTCCGTGCGAGTCCTTGCAGTGGGGACCAAACCCCTCTTTGGCCGTCTCTTCCCCGCCACGGTGCGACCCTCGCGCGGGGCCCGTTTTGCGATTGTGCTCAGGGTCCGATGAGGTGCCACCGCCTGCTGCATCAGAGTGTGAAGGAGTACGAGAGGCTGCAGCTGGTAGAGCTGGGAGTCCAAAAGTGAGCTTTTGTATGGCCTCTGCCCTGAGACGAACAGCTGAGGGGTCCCCAGATCATCCCAGGGTCAGACTACAAGTTACTACAGTATTTCATATAGTTAAATAAAATCCAGCACACATTTGGTTTAGGTGCTCAGAGCAAGTGGTCCCGTGCAGGGCTGAAGTGAACTGGAATGGAACTGTGCAGCAGCAAGTGGCTTGCAGTACTGGAGGACTGACAAGAGCAATCTTCTCAGTAACTCTGTAATAAATAGGCCTGGGCCAGCAACACGTGTAAGGCAAAGACCTGGTTTAAAATATGTTTTATGTGTTCTCTTGTGAATATAATTAAAATTCTTGTCCTTCAGGGTCTGGCAAAGCCTTTGTTTTGTTTGACTTCACCCCTGAGCAATGTTGCTGAGATTAGATAATTCAGATTTGCTGTCACTAGAGTTCAATTTGTGGTTTAGCTCTAAAGGAGCAATCTGGACAAGTTTCATGGTTCCCAATGCCATTTTGGTAGTTGCCAGGGGCCCAGCACTTTCCATGCCTGGCTAGGAAATGTGGAAGAGCCGCTCTGCCCTTGCTCCTCCCGGGACACAGGAAGAACACAACCTTCCAGCCACCAGGCCTGAGTTCCAGTGCTGCTTTCCGCTGACCGGTTCGAATCTCTGGTTAGTGAGAACAGAGAGCAACCTTCTGACATTTAGCAGTTAACATGAGGTTTGTGAGAAGTGTTAGATCAATGGTAGATGTTTACTTTTAAAAATCCACTGCCCCAGGAAATTATTTTTTAATTTTTTAATTTCTAACATCCCTTCTATGCTATTTGCCATTCAGATGTTGGCTGGTGTGATATGTGGTACAGGTAAGGTGAAGGATAGAGCAGCTTCCTCTTGTTTTGAACTAGTCCATTAGTTAAAGTACTTTTAATGACCATTTTACATCTTTCTAATACAGAGAGGATTACTTCTGCTTGTCATCCCTGACTTTTTATTTATGTACTTGTGACAACGTGATACTTTTTTACTGCTTGCTTTTTATCAAGGCAGAAATTAGATGATTTTGATACAATAGATAAAAGTACTAACGGCATCAAGACAAGGTCACTCTTGTGCAGAAGCTGAGAATATTACAGAGTGACTTTTAAAAAACATTTTAAATTGACGAAGTTATCTGCTGGTTTTCCTGTGTTCTTCCTTCAAGTAAGCATTTAGGCATACTTTGCTAGAGATGGATGAAGTAGCCGTGTAGGTCAAATATGAGACCCGCTTTCCCCACCAGGTCACACGTACAGGAGATGAACTGGTAAACTTACTGAAAAGACTAGTTGTAACCTAGTTGTAATCAGCCTGGTTGTAACAAGGAAAGCTCTGTCTAATAAACCATTCAAAAGGTGTGTGAAGGGAACAAGGCAAGAAAATTGGGTCCATCCACAGCTGGTAGATCTTACAGCAGTGTCACAAACTGCCCGAGTCTCTGCATTCTGCTAGGCTCAGCCTAGCACATGGCTGATGTGTTTTCCCAAAGACAGTTTGTTGCAAGGGGACTAATAGATGCTACAGCCATATCTTATTCTGGGCAATGTGTACTTGACAGGATAGATTGAAAAAAGAATGCTATCGGATGTTTCTGCTTCTGGCATGTGTTTTTCTATTGTAATAGAAAAAAGGGATTTTCTTCAGACATCATTAACAAAAGATAATAAATGCATTAATGGTGCAAAAATAGCACTTTTCTAATGCTCGTCCCATAAAGGGAAGATTTAAGAGGTGTCAGAACGTGGTGGATGTTTTTTAAAGAGCCAACTTTTGATGTGCTGATGGCTGCCATCAGCTGCAAAGCATATGAGGTAGATGGGATGGGTACAGTACTCTTTCTAATCCCTCTGGGAACTGAGAGCTCAATTTCCTTCCAGCCTGGTGAAGCTTTGGTGCTGGAGCAGAAGCTCTATAAGCAAGCAGTGAGAAATATAACCATGTTTTCCTGAGAAATCCTACATGTATGAAGTCTGGTGAGAGAGTTTGATGGCAAAGCTGCTCACCACAAACTATCACGTGGAGATGACAAAATGGCACAGCCCTGTTTGTCAGGAGCTAAACGGTGGGTGAGCTGCTGGGCCCTGGGTGCAGAAGTGAATCAGTGTGAGCAGGGAGAGGGGAGTCACACCTGATCTCCAGTCTAGGCACTGATAACGTACAGGAAAGGAGATCATCCACAGTCCTTTGAAAAATCAAACATCTTCCCACCTTTCTGCCTGTTTTATGTCTGTCTTTCATAATTTTATTCTTGATATGCTAATTCACATATGAATAATTTGGCTGCGTAAAACATACCTTTAATGTCAATAAACATAAAATCTTGCTGAATTGTCGAAAGCTGATTCCTAGAACATTATTATTTTTAACAAGTTTTCTATATCCCCACCTTCAAAAAATACTCTGTGCTTCTCTTCTTAGACCTGTTGGCATGGAGGAAATAAGTTCATTCTATTTATTACAACAAGAAGCAAAGCTTAAAAAAATAGTAATTAAAAAAATCCCAGTTTTAATTGGAAAATACTCTTGTGCTCTTTTGTCCCCACCCTTCCCCACTGGAGTCACTGCCAACTATTTTGCAACTTTTCTGATTTTGTCTCTCTGCCCCACGAGCAGGGTATTTCAGTTACAGTTTCTGTGACATGGAGCCCTCCTGGGGGCCTTGTCATGTTGCAAGGTCACTCAGCCATCAGCAGAAAGGAATAAGTATGCACCACCTGAGTGCTTTTTTATTTAAAAAAACAATTAAAACTATGTGTTTCATTTTTCAAGAGGTCAAGTGAGAACTTACTAAGTAACTATGTACTACCCCATTATTCCTGCTTGCTGGAGGTTGGTGGAGGAAGAGAGGCCAGTTGTAGAGAGTAGTAGACACCTATGTATAAATCAACTACTTTTAACACTCTCTTTTTCTCCTCAGAATTCAGCAAAAGCTCCTCTCCTACAGAAAGGGTTTAATTTTTAAACTGTCACAGATTATTGCTGTATGAGATCCTATAGTCTACAGAGCAAAAAAACCCCTCAAGAGTTTCCCAACTTCAATGCAAAAATCATATGAAAAGAGCATTAGTGGATATCACTGATGGATAGCTTTACTCATTTGTCACTGCACATCTCCTGTTTAAAGCACCTAAATCATCATGGCATTCTGAGCCCCATCTTACTCATCCTTCTCAATGCTGCCTTAGTTTTCTTGGTGTCCACCTCCACATAATGAGAGAGCTGGGCAGGACAAGAGTACTGTATATAATTTTTGCACAGAACGTAATTTAACTATGGGTTCATGATTTGAGCAATCAGGCTCTAATATAAAATAGGCATACATTATCAGAGTGCTAATCCACGGGATATTATTCAATAAGGAACAAAGTATTGCTCAGTGGAGGCTGCCAGTTATGGCAGATTTAGTGTATAGTTGTTTCAGGGCTGCCTCTGTGATTCAGTATTTCTGCCATGTTCAGTATTACTTGTAGTCAAATTGGAACCTAAAAGGATGGCTAAAACCTCTGTGCTATGGTACACATCTTAATTTGGGACAATAATTGGAGCTGGGGGACTATGGGAGTGCCAAATGAAGTGTTTGTATGTCTGCAAGATTGAAGCCTAATTGAAGAGTTTCGCTCATTATGTAGAAATTTCTGGTCTAATGGATTAAGTGTCAGATTGGTTGGAAGATCAGTGTTCACATAGAAAGCTCACAATATATTCCCTCCTTGTAGTGAAAACTTAGACCCTTTTAGGTATATGAGCTCAATATTTTATCTTAAAGCAGAAAGAAGGGCAGTGGCAGCAACACTAATGTAGCTTTCTAAATCTCTTGGTACTAGCGCCATAAAACCCCTCACCCAGACTCATAAATTAATGACACTTGGTACTCTCACTTGTGCAAGTGTGCTGATTTTCTACAGACCAATATTTGCACCCCTAAACACTAGCAGCAGTAGCAGCAATGTATGAGAAAAAAGCAGCTGCTTTTAAAGCAAATGGAAGTGTTGCTATTAATTCCTTCCTAAGGAGACTGATCTTGTCGAGGTTGGATCCCTTTCTGCTAACAAAAGACATAGTTTACCAATTTAAAATGCAATTCTTTTTTCATGAGAGCTGAATCTTTACCACTGCTCATCTGTCGAGGATTCTTGGTCCAAGTCAGTAATTTACAGATGCAGCAAAGGATACTTTAATAATATGTGCTGGCAGCTTGTAGTACCAAAAGTACGGTACTTTTTGGGCAGATTCATCTTTGACCAGGTCCCAAGAGTGGGGAAAGTGGAGGTCTGTTTTCTTGTTATGTTCCAGGAGCACATGTGACAGGAAGAAAGGAAGGAAGGAACTTTTGTATTGACTGCTTCCCACCTCTATCAAAGTTTCTTTTGCTGCCAACATTTTGTCCTTGAAAAGGTTGTTCCCCTCCTGACCCTTAGGGTGAGCTCGCTGTGTCAGATCCTGCAGCACACTGACCCTCCCCTTTTGCTTTCATCTGGTATACCATATCAAAAAAACCATCCAGAGCACGACCTGGAACTCTGCAACAATGCTGTCTAAATAATGACTCTCGACCTATTGATAATGATGTATTTCTTTTCATATATCAGTATTGATTACCTGGTTTCCTATTTTTTCCCCTCTATAATTTTTTGAACTTATTAGTAATCCTGCTATTTCAGATTCAAGTAGCCACTTTGTGTCTTCAGGGTATGGTCCATGATATCCTCTAAAACAATGCTTTTCCTCTAAACCATCTTCGGTTTTTCTTTCCATTGGTCCATTGTAGATTAAAGGGTTTTTTTATTCTTGTCTGTTTTGGCTGTGTTGTATCAATTTCCTGTTGCTGGGTTTCAGTGCTGATGAGGTAAAGAGCTTAAAAAATAAAGACGCAGATTCTAAAAGTGTAGTGTGTACTTAGGCATGTCAAAAGACTGAGATGCATGTAAAAGATTTTCCTTTTGCAAGACTTTTTGCTGCCAGTGATGATAAAATTACTATACTTGGGGTTGCACTAACCCTGATTATAGAGTGAGATATTATATACTAGAAGTGATTTCAATTCACTAGGTGGATGCATAACAAGCTCTTGTGACTGAAAACTGAAATTAGATAAATTCGGATTAAAAGTAAATTGCTAACAATGTTGGTAATTGACCAGAGAAAGCCCTTGGACAGCTGTGTTCTCCCCACTAGAAGCCTGAGCTGCTTCCTCCATGAGCAAAGCCCAGCCATGCTCCTCTGAGCTTCTTCTCTGTGCTTTGCAGGTGGCCAAGGATGAGAGTGCCCTAATTTAGTGTGGGCTAAAACCTACAGTGCTCTCCCTAAGCATACATGCAATGTATAGAGCACCTACAAAGGCACGACTGTGCTACTGAAAGAAAGAGTGCTGTCAGATTCAACCCCCACTGTTTAAGCAGGCACCACTACAAGTTTTGCAAATGACATTTGGGCCATGTAATCAATGCCTTCATTAAAGAAGGCATTCATTTTTTAAATAAAAGCTTTATATTTACTTACTCTTTAAATTTTACTTTTAAGCCATCAGCCTCACCAAGCCTGACAAAGCCCTCACTCCTCTATATTTACCTCCATCTGCCTGTTTGAGTTGGTTGATAAATGTTTTCTCCCATCTGTGTTCAAATGATAAGCATTGTTAGTGCTAAGCCTTCCACCTTTCTGTCCCACTGGGGTACTGGATTTCCAATTACCCTCTCCTGCTGTTGTAAACTGATAAAGTTATCAAATTGTAGTCTCATGTTGGATTGCCACAAGGGAGCTGGTTACCTGTTCTAGAAAAATACTTCAATTATTGGTTTTTGAGGTCTAAGTAATTGCCTTCATTTTGCACATCTGGGAAAAAGATGTCTGTCTCCCTACTGTTTCTCTTGATGTTAGAATGAGGTGATTTACAGGTTTTGATGGCAATTCATTAAAAAGAGCTGAACTATTGTTGTCCATTACTGTCACCTTTGATTAGTTTAAATGTAGCTATGACCGTATTCTTCCTACATAATTTATCTTCTAGAAAAAATTTGTATCTCTGAATGTCAAAGAAAATATTCAAAGGAAGATTCAGAGTTGGCAGAAGAATAAATTTTGGAAGCAACATAAAACATTCCTTCTACCTTAAGTGGCAGAGCTCTGTTTTATGCATCCTTTGAACCATTTGACAATAGCCACCCTCAGAGCCAGGAAACCAGATTTAACAAATGAAGGGACAAACCCCATAATAAATTAATTATTGTCAGACACAAAAAATTCTTGTGA
This sequence comes from Nicator chloris, assembly GCA_013400495.1. Taxonomy (NCBI): domain Eukaryota; kingdom Metazoa; phylum Chordata; class Aves; order Passeriformes; family Pycnonotidae; genus Nicator; species Nicator chloris. The sequence continues at coordinate 86,125 of WAAE01010380.1, forward strand.
AATCTCTTTACTTCATCCTTGCCTTTCCAACTGAAATGGAGCTGCCAAACAGGCTTGTAAGTCCAACATCAGATTTCAGAGAAAATAAAGCACTGAGCTACCTTTAACTGGCAAACAAACCAATTTTAAAAAATGTTTAAGATATGACTGAGTGAATATTTTCATTATGTAGTCAGACAAATACTTTAAAGATTTAGAACTTTTTCACCTATTTTAGTCAGCATGAAATTCAGTCATTGCATGATCATTACAGGCCTCATCCAGCTTCACAGGCAGCCAAAGCACTGATGGCTGACAGCTGTTCAGTGGTTGCAAGAAGTCCATGCAGGCATTTACTTTCAGATTAACATGCCCTGGGGAAAGTTGAATACAAGTGGCTGCATTTCATTGGATGCAAGTAGTGGATAACTGGTCAACATTACCAAAACAGTCTATCACTTAGTCCACAAATTAGAAGCATATTTTCTAGATGGAATGTCTATTTCTATTTCTGAAAAAAAATCAAAGTTCTTGGACTTGTTTTTTTGTTTTTAAATCTGTTTATTAAGAAAAAGCCTTTCTTTTTAGATAGAAAAGATACAGAGGAAAGTAAATGCAGTATAATCCATTACCTTATATAACTGCTATACAATTGAATATTAATGACAAGTTTCAGAAAACCTAAATGTTATAAAAAGCCAACTCCAAAATAAGACTCTGACAGAGCAAGAACAAGACACAAATTAAACATTAAACAGCTGTGAGTCACAAGTGTGTAGAAAGACACAGCCAATACAAGAGGCCTTGTGCCAAAAGGATGTTCCCCTTACAGTATTATGCATATTATGTTCCTGCATACAGTGTAATAGAGGAATCAGATAAATTTAATTCTTTAAAAAATCTTGATATCTCATGTATCCTGCAATTTTTAATTTAATTTTCCAACTTTTCAGAGTCCGAAAACCTTTAAAATTTTGCTTAAAAAGAAACTCAAATCAGAATGTGTCAAATTCTTGAATCTCCTTGTTTTGTCATGTCTTCCAATGGCAATTATTAGATTACTTTCACAAGGATTTTGTGATGGAAAGTAAGCCAATGTGGAATATTTAATTCAAAGCTGTGAACTGAACTGAGCACTCCTGCACTGCCATCTGTGACAGCCTTTGCTGAAGCTTGCAGAAGTCTACAGAGCTCTGCTGCAGTACCTTCAAGGTACCTTCCTGTAAACCCAGGCAAATTCACCAACAGTTCAGCAATGGCGTGGTGAGTAATGCCATTGGGAAGTAAAACTGTCTCACAAATGGGTATTGTGCAGATTAAAAAATACATGTGGAAAATAATGAGAACAGACACTTGAATGGCAAGAGAAGAGAAAGATTTATTTTTACTGACTTTCAACTGGTGTTAAGATTGCTTGAGAGACATCCAGTACATGTGTAAGACCACCACAGATATGACTACATATGCATATTCTGTCTATCTCACTACCACACCCTCTCTTCATAAAGGCACTAACTATAAATAGGACGAAAACAGACAGATAAAATGCCACCAAAAAAAAAAAAAANNNNAAAAAAAAAAAAAAAAAAAGGATTGCTTGTATGGACTTCTTGTTTATGTTTGTATACATTCATGCTTTAAATGTACGATTTTAAAATTAATTTAAAAGGTCACCTTTATTTTGGCAATACAACTGATAAAATGAAACATGCAGAACACACAGCTTGACAGAACTCAGTGCATAATTTTGTCAGAATGAAGCAGTTCTTTACCACCCTTTGTGAGTTGGGAGTACATTCATATTACAAGGCAAAAAAAAAAACCCCACCCAAAACAGACAACATCTGGCTTCTGTTTAATGCATCTGTTTTTCCACATCTCCTCCAACATCTTTGGATAGTAAAATCTATGTCTGACCACAGGTTAAATTGTACAGTTATATTTTAACAGTCTTCATAGTGCAGCAAGGCAAGACAGAGCTGCCTGTATTCACTGTTCTATCTCCAGGCTGTCCATTTTTAAGTCGGGTGGTTTAAAGCTATTCACTTCTTCATAGGTAAGTTCTGTAGAGGAGGTGTAAGGAAGAAAGAAGAATTAGGTGATATTTTCTTCAAAAGAAAAATATTCCAGACAAAACAGTTCTACAGATACACGTGACTTGTATTTTGTATTTCCAGCGTTTTAGCACCTAGATCTAAAACCAGACTGAATTCACTAGGAATCCTCCTCTTAACCTCAGATTACAAATTAGAGTCACAAATACTGTTACTGTACAACATGACTGTCCCCTTCAACTAATTACTAAAACACACAGACCCTGAAATGAAAACATCAATTATGCTGTCAGATGACTTGCCAAAATTATGTAATAAAAACCAGTATGTAATGGAAAATTGAATATTTAAAAGTACCTAGATAGGTTTTTAAATGTACACTTTTAACTGTGGAGAACATTCTTTATCATCTCACAATCAGTTGCCTTTAATTATATATAATTTACAATTCTGTGCTACTTCCTTGGGATCTTGGTTTGTTTTCTTTTTGTTTTGTTATTTTTTGGGGGGGGTGTGTTTGGGTTTTGTTTGTTTGTTTTTGTTTCATTGTTTTTTAAAATGTTTTACTGTAGCTGACTTAATTTTATGGTGCTCTGAAAAAATTTTTCTTTTTGTCTTAGAAGCATGTAAGAGCTTTCATCAGGAAATTCTATATTCATCAATAGCTAGAAACATGGGTTACTTGCTATTTTACCCTGCTTTGGGAATAACTCTTTATCTTTTCATGCTAACAATCATGTCCTGTTTTCAGCCTTGGACATTAATGGAATATGTTGTCAGTGGCTACCTCTTTTGTATTTTCTCAAATTAGATGCTGCTTTTGAAGGACCAAATCCTGTTCGCATATGGCTAACTTCAGGTTATGGCATTACTTCAGGTTCTGTTTTCCAAACAGTGATGTTTAAATCATATCAAATTCATGCCCATTAGCTTGTTTATTAAGAAACTCTGTCTGAGATAGCTGCTATGCCTGCAAGCATATCTAGGACTCCTCTAAAAAGTACGCAAAAAATCTCGGGACTGAATCTTGCTTATGCTCTGGGTGTGTTACGCTGTACCACCGTGTACAGTGATGTGTGTGCCAGTTTCAGTGAGGGATTTCTCTGAAGGAAATGCTGTATGCAGAAGTCCAGGCATTGGAGGATTTGTTAGGTGACTTTGAGTGACTAACTTGTGACTGTTACAGGCAGCCAGGGAGGAGCTACAGCTGACTGAACTTGGAGAAGCAAGTGGCCTCACAAATCAGACACCTGGAACTGTATTAGAAATTATTCTCACTGGATGTGTGGTTTATGTTTATGAAGCTCTTTACCCACTTCTCTCTGCACCTACTCAGCAGACATATGTGCAAATGGAGCAACATCTAAGGACAGAATGTATGGCATTCAACTCTGAATAGCATACTCTTGGCTTCTAAAATTTTGAAATATTTTCTAACTGATTAAACACATCAGTAAGAAATCTATGCGCTTGGGCTGCTAGCCTCAGTAGTGTGCAATGGAAGCCAAGAAAATTCTGAAGTGCATAATGTATAAGACAAAGTGTCTGAAATCTCATTTTACTTTGGTGCTCAGCCACTCGAGATCAGGCACCACTGATTTTCAATTTGAACAGAAAAACAGCAGAAACATGCCATCGACATCTTGAGAAATTGGGTCAATATTTCATCAACACTACAAACATTTTATGTCATCTTACTTAAATGTTGCACATGCTGTACTTGAAAATAAAAAGTTTATTGCCCAAGATAAAAAATATGGCCAGAGGGAAGAAGGAAAAGCAGCAAACCTGCTGTGCAAGTTTGGAGATTTTTGTCTCAGCCTTTTTTTAAACCTGAATAAAGGAGGAATTTGACCTGTAGTTCCATCAAGGTCAATGATATAAAAAATGACATATGATAAATGCAATGATAAATAATATGATACTGCCCTTCCAAGAGATTTCACCTTCATGTCCTCTTGTCGGTTTAGAAAGTGTTAAGCTGTTAAGCTAAGATTGTTTCTGAAATAATTTCAATGGAGTTTCATCACAAACAGAAATCTGCTTCATGACTCAGAAGTTGTTAAACTTTCCTGTTAAAGACTCAGGCAACTGAAAAGGCAGCAGAAAAAAAATCATCCACTCCTAAGTACAACAGCAAATGAATACAGCTCTCAACAAACAAGATGTATGGGTGGTTCTATAGGCTGCCAGGCTTTGCAAAGGAGAGCATGTGTACGGAGTAAGCGATGCCAGATAATCCTCCTTGTTTGTAAGGGCACAGTCAGCTTTCACAAAAGCCCTTCCAGGGCTCTAGGAGGTTGATTTATTGTAGAGAGAGCCATGACCCCACTATTATCTTTCTTTAAGATACATTTGCTGTAGACAGTCTGCTTTCTCCCCTGTAATGCTCAGGATAAAACATGGCACAAGTGGATGGGCATGAGTTAAGACATGAGAGTATTCTTCATCATAAACCTAACCACTATGATAATACATTCTTATCGAATCTTTCCCGAGTAAAAGTTACAGAAAATGCAAATAGAAACAAAAGAACATTTATTTTATAGAAGACATATTTCATCTTAAGCCAAGGGAAGACCTTTATTGATAAACAGAAACAATTAGTTTTCTACAACATTATTCTCAATTTAAAATCCTCAGTAAGGAATTTTTAGAATAATATATCCTCATTAGATAGTGGTGAAATTGGACTGTACTTTTCAGTGTACTTGTAATCTAATGTTGAGCTACCTTACTTCCATGGCACTGCAGTGCAATACGATTGTGCTTCAAGCATGGAAGGTTGTTGCAGTATTTATCAAAGAAAGGTTTTGCGGTGTCACTCCTGAGTAAAATCATCAACTATCATTTCAAACAGGACCAATAGCATGGTGTAGTTATTAATCCCAATTCCTTTGCTATCTAAAGAATTATTAACAAAATACACATCTATGTGGATAATATTACTTTCTGGTTCTGATCAGAACTAGACCAGAACCCCATGTAGTGTCACTTGCTCCAGGACAGTTACTTCAGCTGGGGATCTGACCTAGAAAACTAAAAGCAAAACAGAATGTGTGATTACCTGGTAGCTAGCATCAGCTTTAAGTTAAGCTTTCACTGGTACAGGGTATCTAGTAAGGAGATGATAGAAGTGGGGGGGGGATAAGTGGGCAAAATCCAGAGAGGAAATATAAGCCTTTCTGCCTGTCCACTCCCACAAGCACACGCATGAACTTGTCTTGTTTGCCTGAGGCTTAAAAATTCAAATTCCTCTGGTTAGAAATGGAGGAAAACTTACTCAAAACTGTTATTTAAGTAAGGCTTTCTTCTGCTACATGTCTTAACTAGTGCATGCAGTTCTGCTACCTTTCCATTCATCTATGGTTCGCTCCTTGTTCTCTATGGACTCGTCGTACAGCTCAGCCTCAGGCTCATCGTCCGGATCGTGGTACTGTACGAAGTAGGGGTGCGCAAGTGCTTCCGAGGCGGTGATCCTTTTATCGCTGTCTAAAATAAGCATCTTCTCAAGAAGGTCTACAGCTAAGGCAAAAACAGAAACGCACTTCAAAGCCAGAAGAGACCATGAGGAAATAAAAGAAAAGGCAACTGGTTACACACAACCTATTCTCATTCACCTTAAGCACAATTAATATTACTGGCAAAATTTAGGCAACATAACAAGGAAGTTTTGAAGATTTTGTACTGTGAGTACAAAAGAGAGCTGAAGGAAACTTCTGGTTTGCTTGTGGCATGAACAGAGGTTCAGTATAGTCAACTGGAGATCTGATTAATCTCTTCAGATATCCAAGGATTTGATTCTAAAAAGATCTGTGTGTGCTTGTAAGGTAATACCCTGTGGTGTGCATTGTGTTTATTTATTTGCACTGATCAGGACCAAGCTAAGTAACTTGTGAATAATAAAGTGTGAGATTACACTCCTAATATGCGGCACCAATGAAACGATCAGATGAAAACCCCAAAGCAACTTCATAGGACCCAACATAAACAAAACATGTTTGAAGTTGACATTTGAAGTATACTAGAAATGAGAGTTGTATGGCTGAAATTAGTTTTATGTGGAAATTTTATCACAACTATTGCAAATACTATTTTTTTACTGCTTTCATATAAGCACTGGCATTAATTTGCCTTTATATGTATATTATTTACATGTATTTGTATGTATATTATTATACGTATATTTAATTTGCCTATTAATATGCAGCATGCTCTCAGGTACTTCAGGCAAATAAATCCCATTTTTTAATATGAAAGTGTTCTGAACTACTTGTATCCATAAGAATAAAATTTGTATTAATACACGAAATGAATTCAAAGCATTTAAACTCACAATACTTCCCTATAATGTGCACTTGATGGAACTGACCTGGTACAGCAGTGAGATGACTCTGATGACTCAAGTGTCTCCTTTTTATGTCACAAGAAAAAGTTCACAGAAACATCTCTTTTGCACAGGCAGAACCAATTGATTAGACAGAAAAACAATGATACAGAATCAGATCAAATGTCTGCCTTAGCCCAGTATCCTGTGGCCAACAATGGCTCATATATTCCTAGGAAACAATACTCCAAAGGGTCATTCAAACAGCTATACTTCCTGGTATATTCTTCTGCTTGCCAGCAATTTACAGCTCATGGCCTTCCTGAGCCAGAAGTGATGTCTCTAATCTAGACCCTGTGACATTTTTATTTATTTCGGCTATGTACCAGAGGCTTTTGCTTTTCACCCATGGACCGTTTCCCTTTAGGAGGTTCCTGTAATCTCCATCAGAAACAAAAAGACAAAGGCTTCATGAAGGGAAAACAGTCTCAGAATGAAAAATTAACCAATGCTTTTCTCAATGGTCTGATTATAATTATATGAGATCATACAGCCAGGAACTCAAGAAATGCTTGAGTTCCTATGTTAGTGAAAATTTTTATCTGCATCAGTCTGACTTTCTTACCTAATGGATTGGCACCACGAAACACTGCTTTCAAATCCTGTTGAGGCATATGTGGAAGAGATTCGATGTATTTTCTGGCCTAGAAATAAGTCAATATACAGACCATATCCACAGGGTTAAATTTTGCTCAACAGTAACCACATCAACTCTAAAAAACCAGACATTATATTTTTAATGTTTCTTATACATGGGAAATCCTCTTACATAAAACCACAATGTATGACCTTGTTTCAAACACTCACTCCTGTATACTGGACAGTAAGCAAGAGAGTTTTAAGCAGACACATTTTGGTTTAAAGCTTGAGTGTTAGCACTTTAGTTTTCACCTGTGCTTACTGGTTCATTGCAGTATATCCCCAGGGAACACATGCAGGTAACAATCAGAAACTGCAGCCTAAATCATCTTTCAGTTACCCTCAGCAAAGTGGCATAATTCAATCTGCAGCCTTCTCTCCTCTCTCTTCTCTGGTGACATGTAGCTTCACTAACCAAAGAACAAATTCTGACACTCCATGGGAACAGATTTTTTCAGATGTTTAACAGAATTTAGAGCTTGCCTTTTCTCTGTGGCTGTGAAAGGCTCATCCAAACTCAGCTAGTAAAAGCCTGCCCAGACAGAGGATCCACAAAAGTCAGCCTGACACTCCATGAACTATGAATTTTTAGGCTGAGGTAGATAGGTTGGCAAGAGAAGGGGTTGCATACTTGGCTCAGATCTAACAGGGAATTTTGTAAAGGAATTGTCAAAAAAGAAGCAGGTGACTATTCCCTAAATCCATAAAAAACCTCAGCTGGTCTTTGGACAAACCCTAACCCTTTTAAAACATGTTTGTGTTACACAGACATCTCTCCACATTTAGCAGTCCTGTTAGAAGGACACTACCTGCAGAAGGCTAACTAAACATCCTTGGCCTATGGAAAACAGCAACTAATCCTAACATAACTGGACAAGATGAGGTGAAAATTACCTCCAACCTTGCCCAGAAATCCTTTGAAAACAACCCAGACCTATCAAAGTGCACTTACTAGCCTGTCTCCTCTGCTTATATACTCACCACAGAAACCTGACCAAGAGAATCCCGATGTTTAAATTATTCTGAAATGCAATTACCATTTAAATTCATATTAACATGAAACACAGACAAACACCTCAGTAACTTGTGCTGAAACATCCAAGGAGGTTGATACTTTAGTTTCCAGTTCTTTAATCCTCTACTTATAACTGAAAATAGGCTTGGCATTTCAGCAAATCTCTGACACTGCTGTTACAGGAATGTTAAAAAATTGTCCATGTCTGCAAGCTGCATTAAGAAATACCTAAACAATAAGGCCAAACTACATGGTAAAGAAGAGCTAGAATGAAGAACCTCCCTTGCAGCTGGCAACTACCTCCAAACAAGGTATGCATCTCCTTTGACATTGCTCCTCTAATCAGGCAGCAGCAGCCCAGAGGTGACCTAGCAGCACTCACATTCAGTAAACCTGGTTTTTGTGTTCTGCCTGTGCTCTAAAGGTATAATTAGCCCAAATAAAATAGCTTCAGGATTCCTGTGCCTGACTGAGTTATGCTCTGAAACACAAGACATTAAAAGAACAAAGCACATACTATTTCCAATAAGTGTTTAAGTTGTTACTCTCACAATCAAAAAGCTCATGAGTTGTGGGTAAATAACACATTTGTATACAGAACTGAGAATGAGTTACAGCAAAACCTGTAGGTTCTTAATAACACTTGAAGGCTAATAAAGGACCTACGAGACTATACAAGGACCTATGTTTAGGACAGCAGTCTGAGATTTATTGGTTGATGCAGTCCCTGGCAGAAGGATGGAGGCTTTGTTAGTCTCCTGCCCCAGCCATTCCTAGGTGCTGGATACCCAGAAAACTCTGGGACTGTGTATTGGCCCGTGATGATGAGGTTTCATTTTGCTTGGACCTCCCAGAAATACAGGGTTGCTCTGGCTCTGCCACTGCTCCTGCTTACTTAACCCACTAGCGTATTCATTAGTAAGGTTAAAGAAAACCCATCAATATATACACAAGCTGAGAAATAGCCATTAGTATTAGTCTGAGGTGGATACAGAAGAGGTTTAAGAAAACTGCTGCAGCTCAGGAGATATCTGTGTGCTGGTGTTTATCTGAACTCTTACACTGTGCTCATCACCTGCCTTTATCAAACAATACTACATCTCATTCCTCTGCTGGCTATGCACAGTGAATATTTACAATGAATCTTTTAAATATCACTTCAGCAGAGAAATTAAGTGGAAATTGTTCGTTTACTAGCTTACTGTGGTTATGCATGTTGTCAAATTTGATTAAAATTGTTTTTTCCTGACCATGGGACCGGGGAAACAGAGCTCAGCCGGGGTACCCCGGTCTGCAGCGTCAGATTACTATTTTAAAGAAGTCACATGGAAAGTTGAAAAGCCCACTCTTAACTATGAATATTATCAAGAAATTGGACCTCATGCAGGCATTTAGAGAGATGAATAAATATGATTTTCAAATTAGGGATTTAAATAGAGCACTCATGCAGACACTTGATTCAGATACATCTCTCTTTAGAAACCTTACAACAATGGAAAGAATTACAAATTACAGAGACATCAGATTTAATAGCAACAATATAATGCTCTGAGCTGAGCAGGTTTGACTTTTTAAATTAAGAATAATTTAATTATAAGCAATTTAAAATATCATTGGGACTAATTTCTTAACTCTTTGCAAAAACTGAGTACATGAGAACAAGTATCAAAATTTATCCAGGTGACAGTCAAGGCATCTGGATGCCTCCAAAAGCATATTTTTTGAATGGTGGCATTCTAGCAGCAAAAACCAGGGATCATTTTAAGGTATTTGCTGATTTCCAAACCAGAGTGTCCATGTAACATAGGCATACAATGCCAGTTAGAGAAAGAATGACAGGAAGTCAGTTAACTGAATGAAGCTGTGAACTCACATGTTCTGATGAGATCTTCTTCAGAAGTTCTGAACTGGGCGTGCCCACAACTTCCATTATTCTCTTTAGTTGATCGATATCTGCATAATTTCAGGGAAATAAACAGCACACAGTCCTTCTGGGTTTACACAATTAATGAGCTTCCATGCATGTAACTAAGGTGCTTAAAACCATTCAGCAACACAATTCCACCATAGCTCATGGAAGGATATTCATTCATACCTGCTTAAGCCTCGTCCTGGAGTACCAAATTCTCTACTGTACTATTTTAACTTTTCAGGTATGTCAGCTGCATGAAAAATATTGCTTTTCTGTCCTAGTTCCCAATTTAATACATTCTTAAGCTTAATCTTAATAGCATATTTATGTTTCAGTGATCTGAGGGATTTCTGAAGATCAGTCTAATATGATACACAGCTCATAGGCTTAGATTACTAATGTGAAGACTGGCAAGTGAAAAGTTCTCATTTGGTACCTTTAAAAATTTGTTTTATATAGGTTTTAAGATTGAAAATTTTGAAAATCCAAATTTTTCATTGTCATCTAGGACCTGTAAAGTATATTACATTTTTTTAATAGAGACTCAAGATTATTTTACAGCTTTATTTGAATTTATATAATCATATAGTTGTAGACAATATTTTATAACAAATCTTATTTCTTGTGAACTAGATATATTGATTTTTTCACACACCATGTAATCAAACAGTCTAAGGACAGTCAGCTCCTGATGATTATACACCTGGAGAATGCCGGTGGTTACAATAGAGTCTAATGATGCTGAGCACAACAGAAAGGCCAATGGGGAGACTTGGGCTCAGCTCTCTTAAGATTATTTCAGGCAATTTTAATGTCATGATGCTTTGCACCCAGCAACAGGTTAATATTAGCAGAAGTGTTTGTTTTTTGGGGGGTTTCAGAGTAGCAAGAAATGTCAATATTCAGTACAGAAGAATATGCTTTTGTTTCTCATAATGAAAGTTTGATGCAGTTGTTTCCTCATTCCTTATTATGTGTTCTTCTTCAGTTTTCTTTTATTATTTTACTGCTGTCCTCAGAAATGTCTCTTTTTTGCTCCTGCCAGCACAGGAAATGTCAATGGAAATCCTTGATGCTCCATCAGAGACCACAGCACAGTGCTGCAGAAAAGAAAGGGCTTTGTTGTTCCTGTGGCATTTCTGGAACTACTGGCTTCTTTTAATATAACAGGACACAACAGACCTATTAATTCACTTATTATTTAAAAGTTAACTCATTTGCATTTTCTGGAACTTTCAGCCTAAAAGCAGTTCTGTTTTGTTAAATCATATTAGCTGATGAAAAAATAGTGCCTTTACTCAGCTTCAGATTTAGCATATGTTATTTCAATAAGAGCCACACATGGAAGAAATCTACCCTGTTGTAACTAGGTTATTGTTTAAATACAGATACACAAAAGAATAAATGTAACTTTCTGTTGTTTAGGAACATCTGTTAATGGTTTTTATCCTACCAGTGGGTCTCACATTCAGTTGTCATATACACTGAACTGAAAGATAGGCAAATTGTTTATTCTTTTACAAGTTTGTTACCTCAAAACCATGTCCATAGAAACACTCAACTCCTTAGGAAGAAAAAAAAAAAAAGGAAGAATTAGAGAGTATTTTTTTAGTTGCATTTTAAGTTTTACATTAAGGATACAATCATTTCCTGGAAAGAGAGCCTTTCCCTTCAATAGCTCTGCCATGATACATCCAACCGACCATATGTCAACTGCCAAAAAACAGAGACAGGAATGTGCACAATGAATCAAAGAGATCCTCAAACACAGCTGCTTCTTGGTTTAAAACTATCACTACATCCAGCTGTAGCAAAAAACAAGCCTTCACAGTTTACCTGTTTGATTGTAGTGCATCCAGTTTAACATAATTTCTGGAGCTCTGTACCATCTTGTTGCAACATATCCAGTCATTTCATCATCAGTTTGACGAGCTAAACCAAAGTCTAAAATCTACAGAATAAAAATAAAATAATAA
>WAAE01010382.1:0-15462 GCA_013400495.1 Nicator chloris
ACCCGGCCTCCCTATTTGGGCCTGGGTTGTCACGTCAGTGTCCTATTTCAGGCCATAATAATTTCCTATAATCATAGAATGCCAGATTGGTTTGGGTTTAAAAGAACTTTAAAGATCATGTAGTTCCAACTCCCCTGCCATGGGCAAGGACATTTGTCTGTCACCAATTTATTGCTTAGCAGAATGTTGAGAGAGTAAAAATAGCAGAAGGGATTCAGTTTGTGTAGTGTCAGACATTGCATTTGAGTTACCCACCCTGGACTCAAAGCACAGTTAAGGAAGCAAATAACTTCTATGAGACAAGTAATCTGACACTTTAGGGAACATAGGATACTTTCTTTTATTAGACATTTATGTAAATTTCTATTTCTTTCCACTGACAATATCTAATTTTATAGATCATTTTTGTCTTCCTTCATTCTGGGCCACTGAGGAAGAGACTCAGGCATTTTTTCACCTGGCTTTGGGCAAGCACTATGGATATATACCAGGTATGGATATCTCCATCCAACATCTTTCTTTAATACTCTCTAGGGAGGTCACTGGGTGTCAAATGCCCACAGCTTCCTGCAACCTCACAGTATAAGGTTATAAAGTTAATTTTTCAGTCTTTCAAATGAAAACGTTATAGATAGTATTTGTGTCTCATGCTAACAAGGATAACTCTTGAAGGCAGCAGAAAACTGCTGTGCTTCAAAGCAATGTCGGTGGAGAAGGTTAGTCTGCTCCTGAGGATAGTTTTGTACAAATTACCTCAGTATGCAGAATTCTGCCCCAGGTGTAATTCAGGGGAGGGAAAAAAAAAAAAAAAAGGTATAGTTGAAGGGTACAGAGACTTGCTCAGATGAAAATAACTCCTATACAGAACATTCCATTTGGCAAGATGAATCCCAAAATGTATTTCAGAATTGTACAGAAATTATTTTACAATGCCACCTACTCAGTTGTGGTCCATTACCATCCTGAATGTACCATGGAGCAAAAATTGAGTTGCTCTGCATAAATGAGAACTTTTTTTCCCCATTTCTCTGTACTTCTTGGGACTATTTCAGAAGCTTTCATTCTCCTCAGAGATGTCTCTAGACAATTTAATTTTTTTCTGCCCTTTAAAAAACCTAAGCCTTTACAATCGATGATATTAGCATCAAAAAACCCTGAAACCTGTGTCTACAGGACTTGTTTGCTTTTTGGCTGCTGATACTGGCTGCTAGATCAGACTATGATTATGTGAAAATTATGGGTTTTAACTCTATTGTACATGTATAGCTCTTTCCATAGTTTCCAAAACCTCTTAATGGTATTCTTCTACTATTTTTCACTGGTTTAAAATGTTACCTCCATTATGTATAGAACTTCTGGGAAGAAAAATAGAATAAAAATGAGAACTAAAGTATATAAAATCGAGCTTTATCTCTGCTTGAATGCTAAGTGCAGCTTTGGTTCTCCCCTCACAAAGGGCTAAGCCTGGAAATAATTCATGAGACAGTGAGAGAGATGATTAAAGATTGCAAAGGCTTCTGCATGTGACTAAATAGGCTTCTAAACTAAGCCTGAAAAAGAAGGAAGCCAAAGCATCACTAGAGATCTCAAAAATTACCACTGGCAAGTAGAAAGAGAACGGGGATCATTTAATTGCATTCTCTTCCAGCAGAAGATTGAGCTGGTAGGTGAAAAATTCAAAACCCCCAAACAAACAAACAAACAAACAAACAAACAAACAAAAATTCCCCTACCATACCCAGCAGTTCCTCTTGTATAATAAAATATAATAACATGTGGAGTTCCCTAGGATGTTACAGACTTTAAATTTATCTTGAATTCAAAAGACAAGTTGATGCAGAAAATGCACACAAAGTCAGTATAAAAATGACATTTCTGACTCAAAACACATCAAGCTGTTGAAGGTGGGGAGGAGACTCTCTCAGTGTGATCATCCCGAAAATTTGTGTGTTCTTGTACTCTTACATAGGCAGCCAATCTTGCTCCCTACTGGAAAGAGTATCCTGAGAAAAACTGCCTTTTTAGCCTAATTCATTTACTCTTCCTATTTAAAAAGAGATCAGCTTGTCATTAGCTAAACTTCTTCTTACTCATCTTTCCCAGTTTTATATTTTGTTTAGGATTTTTTTTGTGTGTGTGTGTTGTTTTTCCCCCCCACTAAAGTCTAATTACATAAGTCAGTGATTTCTATCTCTCTGGAATTTGCATGGCACATTTTGAAGCCTTCATTGAATAATTTCCTTATTTTTCACTTCTTTCCATTCTCCCTTGTTTAAAAGTATACAGATTTGATGCTTTGAATTTACATGGCATGCAGCCCTCTTCAGTACAGCTCCCTTCTGGAGATTCCTTTAGTTAAATAATTGAAATCTATCAAAGCAGGTTTAGTGTCAAAATAAGCATTAAGTTCTTGTATATAATGCAATGTTTATGTTTTTCCTATGGGAACATTAATTGCTTTTATGAGAAATGGAACTGCTCTATTTTCCCATTCATTACTTTTTTTTTTTTCCCCTTAATTTTAGTTTCTTTAGTCTCACAACCAAGCACCACTCAAAATCAGTTTGAAATATGAAGCCTGGTACACACAATGGAGCACAGATCTTGCATAGCACAAGTAGTTCCAACACCTGCAGAGCACTGCTTCTCACAAACACATAGGACAGTCTGTTATCAATTGTCCAATTATACTATTATTTATAAAGAATGATGCAATATCGTTGAATATTTTCTTCTCTTAAAATCAGAGGTATTGTTACAGGTATAAAATCCATACAATTCAGTAGAAGAAGAATAAGATAGTTGAATCTTATTATATTCTGAATTGTTTGTGGCAAAATGTGCTCAAAATCTCATTGTTTAAGCACCATTTTACCAGAACGGTTAAGACTTTATGAACATTATATGATATTCAGAGTTTAGCTTAACCTTTTCATACATGAATATTTACACACACAGACAGGAATACTCATCCCTTTTATTGTTTCCTGATTATTGTCAATTTTTCTTCTCTTATTTTATAATTCTTCATACTCTGTAGACCAGCTTAGCCTTCCTTACAATACTGGTGATGCAAAGGAAGGAGTTTTCTTTTGTTGGAACTCCTACTCCTTTAATGTGAGGCTAATAATAATGTGCCACTTCTACCATTACATGACCACACGAGAATTGAGAACTCAATATGATATAGATGTATATTTTAACCAAGGGAACACATCAGGAAATAAGAATAACTAATTCAAGCAAATCAGCCCACATACAGACAACTGTGGGAAATGAAATTGAGATTAACAAAGGCATACCAGCGTCATAAAGATTTTCTTTGCCAAAGGCACAGAAGTATAGTATCACATAAAGATGCTACTTTTTACAGGGAGCATTTCAACAGCTTGAGTTCTTACTTTCTTTAAACTTTTTAAGTGGAGAAAAAAATGAAGTGAGAACTCAGAAGTGAGCGATATTTTTATCAAACAAGCAAAATTTAAAAATCAGTGCCATTACTCTTCCTGGTTCTGCTTGTTCTTTCTTTCTAAAATTAGAAACTCAGTTTTATCTAATGAGGTTAAAAGACAAAGTTCCCATTTGTTGATTTGGTTGAATAAATTGACATTCTGAAAGTGATCTACTTCTCTTCCATTTCAGAAGCTTTGTATTATGTTTCAAGATTTAATGAAGATCAATCCCTCCTTAGAAGTTTAAGGACAGGTGATGAGATTTGGTAGTTTTCTCCTTTCATGCCTTCACTCAAGATGGTTGCTTGATTTTATATGCATTATTTTTTATCATAAATGCCACTAAATCTATCTTTTTTAAAAAACAACTTTTTAAAGTTATTCTTGCATGTCTTGGAGAATGTGTTCTTGTATCTCAACAAAAATTTTCCTGAAGAGATTTAATCCTGTAATTTGTATGCCCTGTGCTATATCCTGGGATAAGAGGAGGACATGGACCTACAGAAGTTTGGAAGATATGATTTCTTACCAGATTTTTTGAAGTATACTTTATCAGAAATTTTTTATTTTAACTGACAATGTATATATATTAAAAAATTCCAAAAAATTGTTTTAAAATATATTAAAGACATTTAAGTTCTGCCTTTTTCCACAAATATGTTGCCTTAAAAAAAAAACCTCTCCAATGGACTGAAAAATTTATAGTACCTGTACAGGACAACCCCAAAAATCATACCACGTACCTGAGAGCATTAATATAACAAACCTTCCTGTTATCCTGTTTGGTAGGGTCTGTTTGTTTGGGGTTTTGTTTGGTTGCTTTCCCCCCAATTCAAGGATTTGAGGGAAATGAGTAATTTCTAGTCATACATAAGTGCAGGGAAAAAAATTTATTTTCTGAAGATTCTTCCTCTGTGTGAGAAAAGCTTGAATGCAGACACTGTTAAGGCCATTTTGTTAGACATGATCTTGCTATATTATCCCCAATATTTAAACTTAAAATATGTTTTCTCACAGAGTGTATCAGAGTATCATCTGTTGGTGGAATCTGATGATTTGAAAAGTTGTTTAAAATAATATGTCTAATGCCTTCATATTAAACCACTGAGACATCATTGCCTTTAGATGTCCTTGAATTCTCTTAGTTTTCTTTTGAAAAAAAACCCAAAAAACCAACCAATTTGTCTTTTTCACAATTTGTTTTGCACTGAAGTGAAGGGAATTTGAAACTGTAAAAGTTCGAACAGAGTGACATATTAAGAGTTCATGCGAGAATGGATACAACATTGCTTCACTCTCAAATGTTTCATATTAAAAAAGATGATAAGCAGCTGGGATCACTCGTTCATATAATCTTGCCTTATTTTAAGACTTGTTCTGTTACAACCGCATTCAAAATGTTACCATTCTTTTTTTACTCAGTGTTCAGCCTGCCTGAGGATTTTCTTCTGTCTTAGGTGTTTTGTTTTCCAGCCTGGATCTTACCTTATGTCTTGGTTTGGTAAAGACAGGTATCTGTTGGGGAGGGCAGGTCCTCCCTTGAGAATTCAAACTCCTTTCCTCCAAACTATTATAATTTAGAAAAATTAAAAGGTTCTCAGGCAGAGGTAGTAGGGGTAGGAATAACAGTCTTTTAGTAGTATATAAATAACTAAACAAAACAACAACTATAGCATTAATGACAAAAGAGATCCAGGAACCTTGAGGGCTCTGCTTTACAGAGCCCAGGGAAGTCTGATCTCGGTGTTTTCTGGAGAGCAGAGCTGGAACAGTGGAAAATCCCGGCCAGTGGATGAGACGAATCAGCAGTTCTGCGGTGGTAGCTGGAATGGCGGGATGTCCCAGCAGGGCAGGGGGCTGAGAGGCCACACTGTAGCAGGAAGGAGCGGTGCCGGAGAAAGCAGCGGGGCAGGCCCGGCCCGGCCTCAGCAGGGGCGGGAGGAGACAAGTGCAGGATTCCCGAGCACACGGGCAGGTGACGGTAGCTTCCCCGGAGTTGGTGTTGACTGTGAACTCCTCTCGCAGCCAAAACCAACAGCCTGGCCGTCCTCCTTCCTCGCCCAGAGCAAACGAGACCCCGCTTGTCCCCCACCCTCCTTTCCCTGCCCCCAAATCCGCGTTATCTTCCCCCTCCCAACTTTTGGCCACTTCTCTTGTTTCAGCCAAGTACCCTTAAGTACTCAGTAGTTAGTCCCCTAGCAACTTATGGGAGAAAAATTCTACAAGAAAAGGGAACAAATCTAACCCCCAACACCCTGGAAATGTATCTGTAGCTTTACTAACCTTTATTTGAGTCAGTCTTTTATATTATCTTCCCTCTCACAGATTAAAATTCTTCTTGCCTAGATCAACTCCCTCTAAAAGGTTATGTCTTCACATAAGGTCTGACATATGTGTCATTTTTGCATGAGTTTTTTCTGACTTTATGATGCTGTATCAATCACCTTTTCGTGGAGGAAGTTTGAAGTAAAAGCAGACACAAAAACACATTTCTCTTTAAATTTCTAATTTATTGAAATCAGTTATAAGGTAAAAAAAAAAAAAGTATTTACATATTGTCAATGGTGCAATAAAGGAAATAAAAATTTGGCTTCCCTATTGGGTTTAGTAGTAACAAAGCTGGCCAGAAATTACATTGATGGCTGGGATAAAATATGTATGTTATTATCTTCTTTTTCATATATGGGATGTTTTACTCATCCCATCCCAATATTCAAAACCAGGAATGCATGGGCATAGATCTGTAGAGAAAATTAATGAGAAAAGACTCCTTGTAGTTTTAGTAATTTTGAGATTATGTCTTGAAGCAGTAGAAGAAAAGTAAGAAAATATTTCCTAATTTTAAAAAATTTATTATCTTCCCTTAAACACCATATGCCATAGAATTTAATACTCTGTAATTTGACCTGGTTCTCTTGTATTAAATCTGAGCCGTTGTCCAAGGTACTGAAATAAATCTGATGTCTCACTACGAAGTAAGATCAAATGGTTGAGATGATAACCAACCAACCAAAAAATAAAATAAAAAAAGACATCCCAAAAAAAGTATCATAATTTAAATTGGACTGAAATGATTGTTCTGTAATTTTCAAATAAGTTTGTTTTTGTTTTGTTTTTAGGAGGTTTTTGTTTGTTTGTTTGTTTTGGGGTTTTTTGGTTGGTGTATTTGATTTTTTTTTTTTAATGCCATTTGTAAATCTTGTATTCAAAATGTGGAGACATCCTCTGGAAATCATTCCTAAAATATAGTACTAAAATTTCTAGAAGACATTCTGCACAGCTTACTCCATCTTAATGCTAGAAAATAAATACATGTGCAGATGAGGTTTGCAGAGCCCATAACATAGCTTGTTCTGACAGTGGCTCAGTGGGGTTCATTTTTAAGTTAATGAACATACATATAGCTATAGAAAAAGCACTGGAGCTTTAAAATTCCACCTGCATGAAAGCAAATGTTTCTTTGCTTTGAGAAAACAGTGTTATTCAATAGAAATACAGTGTTATTCAGAAATTTTAACACGTAATTATTGCATATAGTGAAATCAGCAGTGTATTTACATATTAATGTGGGTGGTATAACTAAATATTCTTAACAAATGTTCAAAACACTTGTTTA
The DNA here is from genome assembly GCA_013400495.1 of Nicator chloris. NCBI lineage: Eukaryota > Metazoa > Chordata > Aves > Passeriformes > Pycnonotidae > Nicator > Nicator chloris. Next base: position 7,069 of record WAAE01010382.1, read on the forward strand.
CTTTGCATTTGACTCTCATTTCTAAATTTCTAGAGTTTGTGGTGTCATTAAAATTAACAATGTTTTCTTTCTATTTCAGTAAGGACCTGAAAATCACAACTTGGAAAGATCCTTAAACTGAATCCCAAAGCATGAAAGAAACATTTTGAATTATTAGAACAAAACAACGACTTTAAGAAAGAAGCAGCTTGTTTATAAACATAAGGTGACAGGAGGACCTTATTAAAGTGTAGATCCAAAATGATGGACCTTAACTGGGGTTTTGGAAACAACCACAAGAGAAAATTATAGGATATAATTCAACAGAGTAGTGAAGTTTTTATTGCATGGCTTGGAACCAGTAAAGGGGTAATATTAGTCACTGCTCCCAAATGTGGCCTTGAAGTAAGGGGTGGAAAGCACCATATAAGTTGAATCAGAGTGTCTCCTTGAGGAATTTAAGCCATAAGAGTGAGGAATATGCCAGAGTTTTTGCTGAAGAACAGGGTGAAAAAGAGTAACTTTTTCACTAACTTCTTTTTTTGGTCATAAAACAGATAATAAACTTCATCAGACATAGTAAGACCAGTAAGCATATACGAAAAGTAATGGGAATCTCCTTATAGAAAAATATATTTACAATTACCTAACTTACTTACTTATGGATAATTACTAAACTCTACAGAAAAATTCTTAGAGACAGAAGTTCAGGCTTAAAATTGACTTAGTCTCTGTTCTATTTTTTTCTCCTCATGACTTATTCTGCTGCCAAAGCAGTTGCATTAAGCCTGAAAACTGTGGCCCTTGCACTTAGATATGACTCAAATATCCAGGGATCTGTGGAGCACCCGTGAGGGCACTGTACTTGCTCATGTATGTTCATTGTTTAGAGCAAGCTGGCATTGCTCTAGTAAAGTAGGGGAAACCAAGTACAAATATTCTTAAGTTCAGCCTGAGAGGAGGAGGTTACCAGCAGCCAGGATTCAGAGTACTGATTATATTTTAGAAAACTCAAGTCCATGCACTTGAACATGTCAGGGAATTATAAAAGCCAGCTATCCCCTTAGGGATAGGGAACAAGAAACCAGAATTGGGGCCCTCCATGTGGGGTGGCAGAGGAGGGCCATCCAGGGCCCATCCACTACTCCAACCAGAAGCAAACAGCCAGGAGGTACTAGGTGAGCCCCAACCCTTGGCATTGGGCACCTCCCCAGGGACAGGCCAAGGTTGGGTGGAGACAAGGATCCGTCCCAGCCAGGTCCACGGCCAGGCAGGGCAGTGGAGAGCCGGAGACCAGCCTTGCTGCAGCATCATTGCAGGAACTGGTGGGTCCAGGGGACTGACACTAGGTCCTGGGCCAACAGTGGTGGCATGACTGAGGCAGCCCCTTCTGCAGTCGCTCATCACTTCAAAAACATCTCTATAAAAATTCCTCTGACTAATAGTAGGCTCAAGAGACCTTCACAGAAGGCAGGTATATGTATCAGCAGCTTATTGTTTTACATCAAAGCTCTTGTACCTTCTCTTTGTTAGAGCCCATGAGCAGCATGACCAGCCAACACTGACTCCTCCATCTCTCCCTCATGAGGGGCTAGCCCACTCTCCTGTACCACAGCTTGTCGGAGTCCAGGGCACTCCTCTGACTGCCCTGGAGGGTCTGAGATCCTGGCAGGGGGTCAGGGACCCCCCTGCACAGAGCCCCAGAGAGACAGTGTCCTTGATCTCGGTCCATGGGAAAGCTTTCAGCTTGTGAAATGAATTACAAGTCACGAGAATGTAACAAAAATAATAGTTAGTAATAGTAGTTAAATGATCATGGGGTGCAAATGTAGAATATTAGGATTTTTAGAAAGGGGTCAAAGGAAAAACATGGAGGACCTGGGTGTGGTTCTTGTCCTTTTTGTTCTTCTTCTTGGTATCCATTTTTCTGCTGTGGTGGCTCACAGGGACTGGTGTGGGATAGAGGTGACATGTCTAACATTAGTAGTAGGTATTGGTGATTAATGGTAAATAAAAGATACGTAGAACATGGTATAAAAAGTTTTGCCCGCCTGTTGTGGGCGGGAGTCGTCTCATGCCCTCGCTGCAACAAGACCTTGGCAGGGCACAGAAAGAATTTGTAGATAAGAAATAATAAATAACCAGAAGAAAACCTGAAATGGCAGCTTTCAACTCCTGTTCTGTTCTGCACGGGGCATTCAGGGAAAAAAGACTCTGATCTGACGTGTCTCGGGAATCCCAAACCCGAGAACAGCTCTGTTGTGATTAGACACAGCTGCAGCCCGTCAAGAGTAAGGCTGCCCACAGCACCATCCCACACTGGGCCAGGGTGGAGAGTTTGGTGGGGGCCAGAAACTGGATCCTTAGCCGTGGTCAGGTAGGGGAACCACAGGGGGATGGACAGGAACAGTCAGGGCTGATAGTGTCCTCAGAGTCCTTACAATAAGCCTGCAAGTACTGCTGCATTTGATCCATGGCAATCAAATCTCTATTCAAAGATGATGGGACTGATTTTTGTACATAAATTTAGGCAATTGGACACTTGAAGCTTAATCTAACATTTAAGTGCTGCTGTGTTTTGAAATACAATGTCAGGTATTGAGGGGATTCTGTGTGTTTTTTTCTACCAACTCCCTCTTCAACAAGCAATCTGGAACTACTCAAGCTTCCCATTGCTGAATCCTACCATAAAGCAGCAGCAATGATGCATGCCAGATATAGGTAATTTTGCTACTTCTCTGAAGAGCTGTTTATAAAAAAGTTTGCCTCTCCAATATATCTGCTTGTATATGTGATGTTTTGATACATGCTGTTATCAATCACCTAATCAAGAACAATATTTGTACTTGACAGAATTCCTTTTTTTTTTCTTTTTTTTTTTTTTTTTGTGGGGAGGAGGGGTGTAATATCAAGAACAATATTTGTACTTGACAGAATTCCTTTTTTTTTTCTTCTTTTTTTTTTTTTCGTGGGGAGGGGGGGTGTAATATACATGAATTAAGCTCAAAGATCCTTCTTCTTATGGTATTCCAGGGAAAAAGAGCACACCAGACTACAGAAGAAAGCAAGTATTCTGGGCCACGGCTTTGGATGGAAAAAAACTTGTAGAGGGTCATTCTATAGACCCAGCTGTCTTTAGCCCCCATAGACCACCTGGGCTATGGTGGAGCATTGAGATTCTCCTATTGTTCACTGCTAACCACAGAAGATGAAGAAAGGAATGTTTGGATTGTGGAAAGAACATATTTTTTGCAAATACTCTATCAGATTTCATGAATGATTTGGTATAGGTGGCTTTTTGGTTAGTGACTTTCTGCTGATTTTGTTGGTTGTTGGGGGCATTTTGTGGTTTGGTTTGTTTGTTTGAGTGTTTTTGGTTTTGGTGGGGTTTTTTGTTCTTGGGGTTTTTTTAGGGTTTTTGTGTGTTTGTTTGTTTTTGTAATTTGGCAGAAAATCTAAAATGTGCACATGATGTACTGAGACAAAAACTGCTATGGTGGGGTTGGGTTTTTTTTTCACTGAAAGCTGAACTTCAGAAGAGGATAAGATCAGAGACAAAGGAAGTGACTAAAAACCAGATGTTACTACTACAAATTTAATTTTAGAACTGTCTGGACAACATAATTTGTAAAAATAAAGCTTGTACTGCAAGGAACAGCAATTTGAAAGCTGGAGAAGAGTAACCAAATAGGATTATACACTGCAACTACTGAAATTCACTCCAAATGAACTGATATGCTCTACATTGTCTTTCAGGGTGACTTTGGCTAGTCAGGGAAAATGTGCTTGGGGACTAGAAAGCATTAATATCCTGCTTTGGGTTTGGTTATTGCACAAAATTAAATATGTGCTCTAACCCAAATTGATTCTCTGAGGGCTCTTTTCCAAAATATTTTCATAATCACTGTTGTGGAATTTTTTTAATCTTCGTTATAATTTATCCCCTATATAATACTTCTCAAGCAATGACTCCTTCATTAGCCCTATTTAACAAATCCCGAAGTATCAAACCCTTTGTACCATATCAGCAACACTAATTCTTTAATAGGTGCTGCTCCTAGGGTTCTAATAGAATAAAATCCATTAGGTATTCTGTCGTCCTGGAAGTTTCTTCAATTATTTATGTGGAGCTATTCATTGGTACTTGTGTTGCTGTCAATAAAATTCTGAAGTCAGTGAAGTTTTAAATAATCAGAGGAAGCTGATATTTTAATTTATAATCTTAATGAGAAAAGGTAAAAATCTGTGAAGTTACTTGCTAAAGATTTCAAAGTAGCTTTTTTTCAAAAAAGATTTTATTTTAATTTATCTATTATCTTGCTGTGAGGTGGAAATGTTTGCATTGAATTTGGGCTTCTTACCTTATTGTTTCTTTTTATTAAATTAATTAATTTTTTTTTTTGCGAAGTTTGCATTTTATTTTCTTTAAAATTTAGAATACATTAGCAGAATCAAGTTTTATGTATTGCTTTTCTCTGTCTATTTTCTCACACTTTTCTCTCTGTTTATGTCATGTCACATGCATTTCTTTCAAAGGAAGCCTCAATTTTTACACTGACAAGTTATTTGTGAGTTGTCTATGATAATTACCTGTAAACTAACATAATTTCATGGAATGAAAAAACTTGAAAAACGTGTCATGAGGCTAAAACAAAGAAAATTGAATGAACGATCAAAACCTTTATTATTGTCCATATAAGATGGATTCTACTCCCTCCTTGTACATAAGCTCTAAGCTATTGACAAGATTATCAACAGCACCCATTGCCTCATTCCCTGCAGCAGCTGTGACAGAACAAATCAAAAGAATATTTTTTATACTTATCAATAGGGATATGATAGCAAAAATGATGTTTGTCTTGGATCCAAGAACAAAAAAAAAGTAAGAAAAGTCTTAATTCAATACAAACAAGTCCATTTTGAAGTACTTCTATGTCTCTTCCCTTGCCTTGGATTCTGACTATTAACTTCATGCTAACTCTTCAAGGCAGAGAAATGTTATTTCTCCGCCTTGGCACATGTGGACCAGAAGACTCCCATTCTCAAAGGAAAGACAATTCTTAAACAAAATTTAGTCCTCAGTAAAAGACAGTGCCTTGGCTCCTCAGATGTTCAGTGTGTTATTCAAAACTGAGGTATTGCAGATTTTTGTGGCCTTTTGCCTAGTTTTTAACCCCAGAATCCTGTGGTTTTTTCCTATCAGCCAGGACACCAGGGTTACATCTCTGACTTAGCTGAGTGTGGAGTAGAAAAACTGCTGATTTTCCTTATGAGGGAGAAAGACTATTATTCTCCCTTAGAAATTCTTGAGTACGTTTTCAATTCAATTATACTGGTTGTGCTGTATTGGTTGCATTAATGTACTTCATATCTACTAAAATATCAAGGGGCAAGAGTTAAAAGTACTTAAAGATATCTAAGCAGGAAGATACAATGAGATGTTTCATGGGATTGTCAGATAAGTCTTATCAACTAATTTATTATCAATCAACAATAATTTAGAAAACTTGATGATGTTGGTTACTGAAGGACCCTGGCTAAACTTTGCAATTTTCATTTAAGAAAATGCTGGAGTTGTCTTCCACCAAGGAATTGCATTTCTCCCAGTAGGAGGAGATGCAGAGAACACAAAGAGGATACTGTTTACTCAATTAGTCGTCCCTTGAACCATTCCTTCATTCCACTTTAAAAGGTTCTTTTCACTACTGCTGAAAATGTGCTGACAACAAGGGCACATCTCAAAACAAGAAAAATAAAAAGCAGGTTCTGTTCCCAAAACTATCAGGTTATATCACTTTTCTCTTGATACATTAGTAGTGGCAAATTATAGGAAAAAAAAACCCCAAAAAACAAAAAAAAACCCCAAGACTTTCATTAAAAGTCATAGAGGTTGAAAAATGCAGTTTCTCAGTGGGAAAAAGATTTTGAAGGGCCTTGAACATGAGTCAAGCTTCTGAACAGCAGATAATCAAAATGATTACTCTTTAATGTCACTTTTACTACTTTGCTGTCAGAATGTCCAAATTTAAAAACAGCAAGAAATTTTTCTTTCTTTTCTTTGACTTCAAAATAATCAACAGTTCAAAAAATTCTGAACTCTCCTGTCAGATCACTCTAACTGTGGGAAATGTAATATTTATTTTCTCCAATGAAGAAGTAATAAAAATAAAAATCCAAACCTGATTTCCAGCTGGGCCTTTCAACAAATACTGTTCTTTCTAATTAATAAAGGCTAATAGAATTCCATTAACGTTGCCAGTATTATTCAGACATCAATGTTCCACTGAGGTTTTGACAGACTTATATTTCTTCATAACATTCCAACATATTTCTCAATTGGAAAAAGATCATCTGAAATTTTCAGGAGTTTTCATTGGACTTGAAAGCTATAATATATAGGAAGGCTGTTTTAATCGTATAAATAATTTGATCATATGAAAAATTTTATGATATGGAACATTTGAACAACCGTACAAGGGGGTGTGGTTTCAGTATGTGAAAAATTGTGATTTCTATGAAAAGACCTAGATGAGCACAGACCTCTATCTCAAGCCTTGTCACAGAAACCAAAATTAAAATGATCCCGTACAAATCTTATGTCTCTAGAGAATCTGTTTAAATTATATTGCAAGGTGATTCCAACCTGATAAAAAAAGCAAAATGTAGCATCTGAAAAGAAGCAAGAGGATTTTGACTTTTTCTGGGGCTGTGTAAACAATACATGCTTCGTGAGCAATTGATTGGAGATAGTGCTTTGCAAAATATCCATTTGTGCCCCTTCAGCTCAAAAGCTTGGCTGAAATCTAGGTATGTGATACCAGTTTTCAATAAAACATAAAAAATGGAAGAAGGATATTAGTATCTGAGGATTTTTGGGCCAAGCAGACAACAAATAGGATAATTTCTTAAAGATTTGTTTCATCTTTGTTGAAAACTCTTTCTTTATAATTTCTATAGTTCATAAGTTTGAATACTTTCTTCTCAGAACTTTTCAGCATCCTGAGCAGCAGTGAAATATGAAAATTCTTCTGACATTTCTTATTTGTACTTTCTGAGGGAGTTTAGGATATATTCTTGACGTCTATCTATATGTTAAAAATGTCTATTTTTTTCTTTTTTTTTTTTTTTTAATTTTGTATATGGTCTCTGTCACTACTTATATCCAATAAAAAGATGTTAAATTTGAAACTTACATTTAAAGTGAATGAAGTAGCAAAAAGATCAATGGATATTTGTTAACCCACTTTAAATAGCTCATAAGGTAATGGTGTCCATGTTAGCAAGTTTATTCTGAAAGAAATAGACTCCTTTCTTTTTCCCAGAGTAGTGATTAAAAACAGACAAACCCCAGCAAAAGACCTGTGACATTGACAAAAACAAAGCCATGAAAATAGCCAAATGTGCCTGATTGAATGCCTCTTTGTTTGAGGTAGCTGGGTTTACACAGCGTTTCATGGATATTTTTTTCAATTAAATACTTCCATTTACTATAAACCAATTTGATTCTAAGACTGGTTCTTCTTTATATTTAAGGTGAGATTCTGTTTAGAATGATTGGTTTACTCATTTCTATCAAAATTTTAATTGTTTTCTTTTGGAATCCCAAGTATTCTTTAAACAGCAATCTCACATGTATAAGTATGTTTTGTTGTAATTGAAATTACAATTTTCTAAGAGTTAAAAACGTGTTCTGCACGGTAAATAGGTTATAAAGATCTCATTTGTAATTTAGATGTTATCTCTAAGGTTACTAGACCTGCATTGGGCAAGTAATTTTGCAGTTGAAAACAGCGCTCTAGGGAAGGTTAAAACTAAAAGAGGCTTAGAAAATGGTTTTGCATTCCCTTGGAATTTTTTAGGATCTCAAATTGTCTTGTTCTTCAGGGTGGAATGATGAAAATGCGCTCCTCAAAAATTGTGTCTGGATGAAGATTGAGAAAGGCTCTTAGACAACCCCTCCTTGGAGAAGCCAGGCAGTCAGACAGCAGGGCTGAGAAAGGGGTTTGAACTCTGCTACTGAACACCTTGGTTTCCCCTTTTTGCAATTGTACACATGACTATGAGAGTTCCCTAGTTAGATCCCTCTTCCCGGCTGAAAAGAAACTCATATTCCAAACTAGGCAGTTTTGGCACCAGATTGTGTGAAAAAGTTCTTTCTTACCAAATGTTGCAACGTATTTTATGAACATTTTCCTGATTAGAAATTTAATTGAAACATGTATCTCTCCATAAAAAAGGAAAATAAATCTGCAGCTCTGAGGGGAAGAAATAAAAGATTAAACTGATTTCCACACAGTAACTATCATTAGACTCAAATTTCTAAACATCTGTTAAAAAAACCCCTTTTGTAAAGGCTCGCTTCAATTAATGCTTTGAATAACCATTTGCTTTACAGTGCCTTGGACAATCTTCAGA
>WAAE01010385.1:0-20070 GCA_013400495.1 Nicator chloris
ACCAAATCTCCAGGTTGTTGGCAAGATTTGTCTGTTAATTCCCACACGCAGGTAGCATGGTCAATGTGCCACGTGATGGACCACAAAGAGATTTGTAGATCAGGGCAGACTGTGCAGTGTGTCCACCCTTCCTTAGGTCTAAAAAGACATATGCTTTTCTAGGTTTAGGAAAAACTAAACCTCCTCTGAGAAATACTAAGCCTAACTTTGCTTATGAGTCTCAGAAGTAGAGGTAAAGCACAGAATAATTTGTTCTGTGAAAAAAAGTCTCATGGACTATAAAAGGTTTTGTATTTTCTAAGAACATCCTTACCCAGGTTTGCCTAAGTTTCATCCGGAATTCTCCTGTGGGGTTGCTTAAAACTGATCAAGTCTAAAATGTTTTGAGAAAGATTCGTGATTCAAATAATAAGAAGTAAAAACTAAAAAAATCCCCAGGAAATTTCTGACCAGCTTTATTCTTGGACGCCCAGTAGAGTTGTTTATTTCTCCAAGAGTTTTTAGCCATGCAAAATCTGCTGTTAATGGGAAAAACACGAGATACTGCCCTAATACAATTGTTTTACTAGTTCATTATTAATTTCTACTTGCTTGTTTGGGGTTAAAATTCAGGAATGGTGCCAACATTTTATATCTACATCAATTTCGTTTAGTGAATGGTCTCCGGAAAAAGACTTTGGGCATGAACACTAATGGAAAATTATGCTTTGGCACTGACTCATTCTTCTTTCATTGATACTGATTTGGAAAACAATTCTTATTTTTTTCTAACCAGAGCATTTCTTCCAATTTTTATCTTTACCTGCCCACATGGTATACATCTTGTAATACATCTTGTTAATCAGTCTTCCTAAATTAATCTTAAAATAATTTTATAATTTTTATCTCTTTTTTTTCTACATGTATAGCTATGTTATAATGATTTCACATATCACCTTGGATCCCAAGAGATAGGACAGTTTAGAACAGTTAATGGTCTGTTTCATAATTGTGGGGAACTGAATACTGTGTATGTTGGCACACTGCAATAAATTTAAATACCCGGAAGCTAGGAAGAAAATATGCTTGAGTTTTCTATTTAGAGGTGTATCCAGGTGGAATTTCTTACATTTCCTAATTCATCTCAAAGTTTTGGTTTTATAGGTAGATTAGAAACAATGCATTTAACCTTGTCTCAGAGTATGTTGCCTTCAGTCCTTCGTCTGGTCTCCACACCTTCATCTCTTTCCCTCTCTTGAGTTTGCAAAGAGGATGGCCCCATGAGTGTGGAAAATTTAGCACAGCTTTAACACGTTTGTGAGTCTTGATGGAACCAGGCACTGAGCACATGCACTCAGCTGTGAGCTCACAGAAATGAGTTGCACATAAATCAAGTCAGATATGGAGATTCTTTGCATTGCATTGCAAACTCAATGCTAGAAAACTCTGAACATTGGAGACTCTATTTGTTGCTTTGGCAAGACTTTGGGTCTGCTGACACAGGAGCAGCTAGGGGAAATGGATAGGAGTGTAAATTATCTGAGATGGAATTTGCTTTTCATTATGAATTTTCCTCTGTCTAAGTAATTGTAATATGTCCTTTTGGAAGACACAACAACAAAGCATAGTGTCTGCTCCCAGCTCTCCTCTCTGTCTTAATAAAACCTCTACCACCCCAGTATTTGCATATTTTACTTATTTTCTAAATCTCAGAAGTATACTAGTGCTGATAAATATGGTAGCTGCAATCACTGCATACCAAAATTGTGTAAATGTGCTAATTAGAAATCGAAGACATTCTGAGTGCTTCTCATGTGAGGTAAGACTTTCTCCTCACAGAATTAGCACCATTATCCAGTTAAGGAGAAGGGAGATTTATTTGGACCAACATAGAGAAAACAACTTTCAACTTTTAATGTCTTCATCACACATGCTCTGAAAGCAGGTTTAATGCAGTGTGTGAACTACATCATGAGATACAGTGAAGTTTTTATCCAATAAATAAATAAAATAACAAAGCAACAACTATTTAAAAGTTCAATGAATATCACCTTATGTCTATACCTCTACCCTGTCATGTCATGTGGGCACGTGAAGATAAAATTTGGAAGAAATGTTCTGGTTAGAAAAAAGTAAAAAGTTATGTTAGAGAAAACAAACATTCAGGTCATGAAATATAAGTCTCTGTTCATAACATGCAAAATATTAAAAAGTGCAAAGTAAAAAATTTCATGAACATTAGCATTCACCACATGAGAAAAAAACCTACATCTGTTAAGAAATTCTTTGTTCTGGGAGATACTTTTGTCTATTGCTTCTTTAAACCATTGTTTTAATGGATAAATATTCTAATACTATTTTTATTTTATATTGACATGTAATGTTGATAAAGCTTATAATTAGTCTTCCTTTTGCTATCAAAATCATAGCACAATAAACTGACTAAAACTCATATTTTTTTTATTTTTTTTTTTTGTACTGAAGAGAAATGCTTATGCTGAATCTGATTAAATTAAATAAAACCCAAAATAAATAAGTGGGAAAAATACTCTATGATGCTAGACAACAGCCTCCATATAGTTTGAATTTAACCNGGATTGGTCTGTTAATTCCCACATGCAGGCAGCTAGACAACAACCTCCATATAGTTTGAATTTAACCAGTTTCTTAGTTCATTATTACAGAGCTTTACATTCACTCCATGTTTTATTTTATATGTGCTAACATTTTATTTATCCTAGCTGGTTGGTATTGATAAGATTAAAGTCATTGTGTCAGCTCTGTAAAGACGTAGGAAACTCATGAATGAATCCCTGGGTTGTATGGATATCTGGTTTGAGTGAGAGTATTGGGTGAGTAATTTTCTCACCAATAAACAGAAACAAAAGATAGGATAAGTAAATTATTAAAAGTAATAAGTAAATACACATAAGTCAAGAGATAATGTTGAGCATGACGAAGATAAGAGCTCCCATGCCACCAAAGGCTGAGCCACTGACACAGTCAGTGTCACGATGAAGAAGCTCACAGATAACTTTGTAACTGATAGGAAGGGGGAACCTAGATTACTCATGGGAGTAAATAAACTTTTCATGGGATATATCAGGGATCCAGTGGAGTAGCCAAAATTTGGTAGGGGATGTTTTAAAAGGAATGTGCAAATGTGCAAAACAACTGTGGGGTGCTTAGAGGGAGAATCAAAAGTGGGGAAATGGAGGGAGAAATTTGGATCAGGGAGGAGCAATAAAGAATTGGGGCAGGGAGAATAAAATATCACATTTAAGCAGGATGCTGACAGTACATTTTTTTGGCCAAGCATTGTGCCAGTAACATTAAACTTACAAGTTTTGTAACAGATATGAAACTCTTTGCCTATTTTCTATGTAATTTAACCCCTATTTTCTCTGTGGTTTAGTTCACTATTCTGTATGTGGGTATCTGAACTTCAAGGTGGACTAACTGGTATGTAGGAGACCACACCTGAACTCAGGGTGCAGGGGAATACCTGCTCTGGCACACGGAGCACACCCTTCTCCTTGGACTGCGGTGTTCCCTCTGCTGCTTCTCACCCTTTCTGTTCTGTCTGCTTCTGCCTGTGGCACTTTCTGCCCTGTCTCAGGCATGTTTCCACCGAGGTGCTACCAGCTTGTCTGAGGGGCTCAGCTGTGCCCTGCAGTGTGTGCACTGCAATGGACACTGTGGCTGTGTCTGGCACAGGGCAGCCCCAGCCTCTCCTCCCTGAGGTGGCCCTCAGCTCCAGCTGCCAGCATCTTGCTGCATATTGCCAGTAAACCTTCCGAGTTTATAGCAGGTAAATACAAATCTCATTCCTGAAACAGACGCCTCATGTGTTGGAATAATGAAATGTGTAACACTTTCTAAGGAAAGTTGCGACTTTTTAACTAAGACATATCATGAAAGTGTGTCTAACATAACTTACATAGTGCTGCATGAAGTATAGAGGCATTCTAAAACAATATTTAAAAAGTTTATTCTGTGTTGAAATTTAAAAGATAATTCACAGGTAAAATAGCCACATTGCAAGATATAAGTTATTTGTAAAGTACTTTGTGATTTTATCCATGGGGATGAAAATGCTTTTACATGTTCATGCTTGGGAATTTCCAGTCAAGAGGAGATGTAGCTATGCTTTCATTTCTCAGAAGTGAGAGCCTGACTGCTGTTATCTTTGCCCTTGCAGCTTGGGACAAAATCAAAACAAGGAGATGCTCAGCATATCCTGCTCCAAGTTGCCCTTTCTCCCAAAAGGAATTCACATTACTGTGTACCTCATGTCCAAGATAAAATACTGAGATGTCATATGATAGCGGAGAGTATTTTGATGCCACAGACAAAGTGTTTTCAAAGTCCTTTATGAATGGTTAAGTAGGCAGCATCTCTTTTTGAGCTAACTAAAAAGTGGAGGGAGAAACAAAGCATTTGTTTCCCAAAGGTAAGCACCTACCTGTAGCTCCAAATAAGACCCATGAGATTATAGCTCCAGGTACACAGCACTCTAGGATTTAGTTGCTGGGTTATTCCATAGAAACTGAAAGGTTGATTCAGTTCATTTCCTTAAAGAAAAAAAAAAAAAAGAAGAGAAAGGCTACATTAGTGCACCCGTGTAGCAATAGGGAAATCTCCTCTGTGTCCGGCCTCTTGTGTCTCAGCAGCTACATCACAGCTTGCCCCATCTGGGGCAGTGCCATGGTTGCCCACACACGTGGACAGGTCCTCTGGGCTTCTCTTCAAGCTTTCTTTGCCACTGAATTGCCAAGAGTGGGAAGAGTGGAGAGCCTGTGACAATACAAGCAGGATTAATTTATCTCTAGAATTAAAAGGTAATTGAGCTTCTTTTACTCGTTTCTGTTGAAGTAGAGTAACCTTCTCACCACAGGCAGGAAGTGTGCAAAATCAATATTTTCAGTCCTATATTTTTGTACATTCTTAAGGATATATTGGAATTTTTTACATTTACTACAGAAGAATTTATTTTCTTTTCTCATTTATTTCTAACAAAGCCATCAAAAGAAAGGCTGTTACTTTTTGTTTTGAAGACAATTTTAGGTTTTCTTAAGTACTGTTAATAGGATATTATCTGTAAAGTAGTGTAAAAGTAAACATTATGCATAGTTGCCAAATTATATAAATAAGTTCTTAAACCTTTATTTTATGACCCTACTTTTTAAAACTATTTTTCTTGGGTGATAGCAATAATGTAAAAAATGTTCATTCAATATAAATTAATTAACACTCATCAATATTCCTTAAAAATAACAGAGTTAACCATAACTTTGAGGGAAGTCAACACGATAAAAAAGGAAGATTCACACACCTGCTTAAGGAATGTGTTGACTGAAACAGAACGCCTACAAAATACAGAAGAGCCTGGAATTATCTAAGTCAATTGATAATTTATTAATATATCTTAATATATTGATATATATTAAGATATTAATATCTTAATCTGTGAATAAGAAAGGTGTATCTTCAGTATTTTATTTATGCTTGCAACCTTTGAAATGATACAATTATGAAAATAAGCATTCATGTCACTAAAGCAAAAAATGTCACTAATATTAAAGTAGTAAGCAACCAAAAGCTAGGACCTCCTCTTTCTGCCTATCTTATAAATGTGGCTCTCACTAATGACATCTCATAAATAAATGATGATTTTTATGTTAAAAATTGTTATTTTGAGTTACTTATTCAAAACTAAGTATTACACATTACAGGAGATTTTCACAGTCCTTAAGTGACTGCACTGCTGGGATGCATTACCCTTCACATACACCTGTCTAATTACTTGCTGGAAATGTACAGAAAATATTTGGGTTTGGGATTTAAATCAGTAGATTTTAATATTTCAGCCTAAAATTTGCAAGTTTTAATTTCTTAGCTGATATGCTTGATACAGCAAGTCACCCCAGATTGCAACAGTGTGATAGAGGAAAGTAATAAGTTAAGAGACAGGTGATGCAACATTTCCTTCCATTCCAAACAAGGGATCTTGGCTGATATCTAAGGCTGTACTTCCAGAATTTATTAAATGGTTTGGAAGATTCTTACCACAGTGAATTTGAACAAAAAATGTTGAATACATATAATTTTAAAATGTGAGGAAAATATATAGTCTGATGACTAAATATAACCTTTCAAAGGTGAATTAAAAAAGAAGCATGTAAGTATGATATTCTTCTCAGTCTAAGTACGTCCCAGCTACCTACATTTAACACTGATAAAACTTATGTATAAGAGCAAAGCAGTTAATAAAAGAATATGGAATGAAAAGATTAATGAAATGCCTACTAGTATAATGAAAGATATTTTGGGAATTTTACAACAAACTTAAGATCTTTAAAGCAAATTTTAATCCTTCATTGAAATGATATTTATTTCCTTTTTCTGATCTCTCTAGGCAAATCAATTATATTTATAATAATTTTGTTAAATATAATGTGCATAATAAAAAACACAGGAAAAATTTAATTTCTATTAAAAGAGAGGAAAAATCAATAGCAAAACCTAAAAAAAATCCATTTAAATGTTTTTTTTGTGTTTCATGGCTGTCATTAGGATGGATAGACATCTGCCTTATTTTAAAAGACTCCTGCAAATGTGCAGTTACTGAGTCCTTTTGTTTGTTGCATTGTAATTTGTCAGTCTTACATATTTTTCTGTTTGCTTCTATTTTGTATTTGAGATAATTTAAGAATTATGTGTTCTCTCTCAGGACATGTACTGGCTTGGGGCGAGACTCTGCCCCAAAGCCACATCTGATGCAGAAGTTTCCAGATGCACTGAAATTACTGTTCATGTATGTTACCCTGTGAGCTGTGACACCAATGTACAAGACTAGCTGTATAAAATTCTCCAAGAAAAGAAGCTGTGTGCTCCAGTCCTATTGAGGTCAGTGACTTCAATGATTGACTTCAGTGGATGATTACTCAAGACCCCGTGACTGTGAGACAAATGCAATGTATATGTATCTCTTTTTAAAAACCTGTTTTTACACAATGTCAACAATATTTTATCTACATTCATTTCACTTTTTGTAAAATCCACACTTAAAAGCGAATCATAATACAGATTAGCTGTGTGTTGATTTTAACTGAAGTTGAAAAAATTTGGTGGAGAATCCACTTGGCAGAACTATAGTAGATATACATGTCACAGTCAGGCAAATATTTATCTGCAAATAGAAGTTCTCAGGAGAAAAGTTAGTGAGTGAGTTTTCAGTGTTTAACTCCTTTTTAACACAGATTTTCCTCCCCTTTCATTCTCCATAAATAGATTTTAATGCAAAACATTAATTTCTAAATTTTGACAAATGTCTCTCTTTTCATCTTCCAGTTTTCTTTAGTTATAACATAATTGCAATGTTCAGACAGCACAAAGAAATAAAATCTAGCTGAAAAAATGAGTTGTTAAATTGGAGATAACAAGTTCCTCTCTAAAATAGGACAGAAATCTCAATAGATAAATGGATAAACAGTGGATAAATTTACCATTATTCAAGGATCGTTCCACCACAGGTTAAGTACTGTAGTATTTTCTCCTTATACTATTAAGTTGTGTATTGTCAGCTCTTTATGATATTAAAATGGTCAGTTCTTTAATTTCAACATATAGTAATATTTTATTGTTATACTTACTTTTCCATGAGTAATGAGTCTAATTATCCAGATAGTATATGTATGGACCACTTGTGTATTTTACAGGTTCAAGCTATTTCTTTTTCTAGTATGTAGTATGGATTTTATTACATTGCATATAATTATTATATAGCCAATATACAGTTATAATAGTGACTGTGTGCAGCAGCTTGGGGAAAGTTATTCTCCCCATCTACTCTGCCCTAATGAGGCCACATCTGAAGTGTCCAGCTCTGAACTCCCCACTCCAAGAAAGACAAGGAACTATTGGAAAAAGTGATTAGTGGGACTGTAACATCTCTCAGGAAAAAAGGCTGAGAGAGCTGGGCTTGTTTAGCTTGAAGAAGAGACAAGTGAGTGGATATTATCAATACTAAGAAATATCTTAAGGACAGGTGTCAAGAAAGTAGAGCCAGACTCTTCATGACGCTCCTGCCCAGTGGCAGGACAAGGGCAAAGAGGCACAAACAGAAACAGAGGAAGTGCCATACGAATATGAGGGCAAATGTCTTTATACTGAGGATGACAGAGCACTGGAACAGGCTGCCTATAGAGTTTGTGGATTCTTCTTCTCTGGAGATATTCAAAGCAAATCTGCATATGGTTCCATACAATCTGCTCTAGGTTTACCTGCTTTACTGGGGGGTTGGATTAGATCATCTCCTGAGGCCACTTCCAACTGCAACTATTCTGTCATTCTCTGATTCTGTGATAAATGTAGATCAAATTGTTGTCATTTGTAATTTATCAGACCTAGTGAGTCAATAACCTTGAGTAGTGTGAAGCAAAAAATCTTGTAGAAGAGTAGGATAATAACAGTTTTACTTAGATTAAAAATCTACACACTTTAAAGGATTAGATGCTTCATAACATTTTGCACAGGGTATATATTTCTTAATTCTACTCTTTTGTGTAAAACAGTAACAAATTCTCTAGTTCAGTTTCTTATTCCAACTTTTAAATATCACTGAGCTCTTCAGCATCTACTTACCTGCTGTTCTAAAATATCTGGAGTCAGTCTTGCTGTCAAGACTGTTCATACATTTTATATTAATAGCCACTGAACAAAACCAGAAATGACCCTGGGACTCCCAAAACTAGTGAATAATTAATTTATTTTAAATAACTAATTTAAATAAGAAGTGAAAATCAGCAGAATGGATTGGCTTTTACTTACAGAAAGGAAAATGCATAAGGGTAAAATAGAGAAAATGCTAATACTAATGTCAGTTGGAGTAAGATAGGGACATGTTAAAAACTATGCCCAGGATATGCCCAGGAGACAGACTCCTGGGAGAGAAACAGCTCATAAAAGCATTTATGAAATTGAAAGTATTCAGAAAAAAAAAAAAAAAAAAAAAAAAAAAAAAAAAAAAAAAAAAAAAAAAAAAAAAAAGAAGGAGCAAATGTAAGTAATTAATCATTGCAGGGACAACAGAACCATAAACATTGCATTTAGCAAAACATCATGACTGAAAAATCATATTAAAGTATATTTTGTGTCTATAAGTAAAAGAATATCAATGTGTTATAATCTGTAATGAAATATGAACAGATAAAATCAATAAAACAAAATATATTTGAATCAGGACTGGTCTGAGCCAGTGTGGTGGATTGACCTTGGGTGGCCACTGGATGCACATCAAAATCCTCCATCACCCCCCTTCACAGCAGGACATGGAGGAAGAAAATTAAAAAAAAAAAATACCCCCCTATTTGTAGTCCTAAATTAAATACAATAAAGTGTTAGGTTAACTGGCATTACTGATTCCAGTTCCTAAATTAAGTATTTAATTGAATGTCTAATATTTCTCAATGTGAACATTTCCAATTAGCAAGATTTTTTGAGCTGATGCAAGATTTTATATTTAAGTTTCTTATGTACTACCAGCTGACACACATTTGTTTGCATTTCCCTTTTAAAAATAACTTATAGGGAAGTTATTATATTCTAAAATATTATGGCTGCCTGACAATCAGCATTAGCAAGTTTTCAAGACAAAAATATGACTAACAATTCCAGGCTAGAATTAAGAAAATTAAACCCTATAAGTCTGGATTTTAAAAAAAGTCTAAAAAGATATTAAGCAACATAACATTTAGATCTTCTATAATCTTTTCCCCTGATAACTTTTTAATTAGATTATCATCTTTATCAGATTTAAAGCATACACTGCGGAGGCTGGTCTTACAGTACTCAGTGCAGTAGACATTGAGGTTTTAATGCCATCTGAGTACTTCCCCATGCCGAGAGTTGGGAATGTTGAGGAGTCTGTGAGCCAACATTTGTAAAACTTATAAACTTAACTTGTTGCAAGCTGGCTTTGAGTGTCATGGGAGTCACTGAGTTGTACACTTATGGGTTTGACAACACCATTCCCCTGCACTGTCCCAGAATGGACTGGAAATGACAATATGTTTTGACAGTCATGAAAATACCAATTCTATTGAAAAGATTTTAGACCTAAATAATCTGAAAAGTGTTTCCAGAGTACCTCTTCAAAGCAAGCACAATTGTTAAAGTATGAACTATATATTATACTGTTACATGAGTTTTATACTTTACATAAGTAAAGAGTAACCTTAGAAGAAATATGTGAAATTCATGTAGCAAGTTTGAATTATATTAAATACCACACAATCATGGCATCGCAAAGGTTAACAAAATAAATTAAGATTGTTTAAATCCTGGTTTTCAGTGAACCACAGTTTCTCGAACTTCTCAATTGTGAAGGTTCATCAGAATGATAAATTGTTCACTGTTATGTCATCATGGGGCATTATGCAAGGAAACATAATGTTCTTTTTTAGTGGTGTGTAACAACAGGTTATCCCAAAAATGGTGCATCAAGTCAAATAATTTTAACAATTCATGGTTCACTGAGAGTAGTGGTTAAAAATATAGCCATTTCCTTTCATAAAGTATAAAGAACTGAAGGAGTTTAATTTAAAACTTTTTTTTTCTTATCTCTCCCAGTATAAATTTTCTGCACTGGATTAGGAAATTCACTATTTGATCTAGGTTTTGTATTCATATTTCACAGATTTTTTTTACTAGTTTGGTCTGCTTTCTCTTTCAGGATTTCATGGTGATTAAAGAAAGCTCTCTGTGAGTATTTTTACACTCTATTAAGTCTGATTTTTAATGGTTTTGGAGTCATTCACTCAAGAATATATTGATGCCTGTAATATGGATTAATGTATCTGTAACCATAAGGATATTCTATTGACCATACAAAATAAAACCCAAGCAGTTAATAAAGCGGTGTACACATAGAGACATATTTTCATACAAGAATTAATTTCTTGTTCAACAATTAATTTCAATAAATTTCTGAATTACTTTCTATGATGTAAGCTGTTCGTTTTAAAGTCTAGCTAAAGAAGAAGGGGAAGAAAAGAAGTCTTAGTTAAGGATCCTTCAAGGATTATCTAATACACTATAGCAGTATCATCGGTCATATTTCCTTTAACAATTGTCACATATGTCTTTACATGTCTTTACATGTGAGCTCCATGTGTGTTTACCCTCATAGAACAAAGACGAGAGTTAGCAAAGTGCTGAGCAGAAGCAAATATATCCAACCTTAGCAGTATTTGCTAACACAGAGGTTAGTGATAAGTGCTGTGTTAACAATTTTTCACACATATGTGGAGCATGGACTGAACACGACCCTGTCTGCCTATGAAATTTAACAGCTACCACCACTACACATTATTACTCTTTGGAAGATTTCCATCAGCCACAGACATCTGTTCTTCAAAAGAATGTAGCAGTAGGGCATGTTCATCAGTTACAAGGAGAAAAAGAAGAATGAACTTGATGATATTTGCTCATAAATTTCTCAGATGCTTCACAGCAGAGGAGTAATAAGATTTCAGAATGCTGCTTGCTATTGTACATAACAGAGATTTTCTTGAATGTGAATGCTTTTACAAATATATTTTTTTCTTTCTGTTCTCTTTGAATCTATTATTTGTTCTCACAGACACATCTTCCATCATACTAGTCAAATGGAAAGTCCAGTTAAATAGTTTGGTTTTAATTACATTTACACTATGTGGCTCTTCATAACTCATTGTTCCTTAGTGTATAGCATTCATTATATAATGTACCTCTACAAAAAAGGGATAAAATTGGAAAAACTGAGACAAAATGAGTTCTTTGTAATGAAAAGAAAAGATAAAAAGAATCCTTTATGAATGCATTATGGAACAAAGTAAAATATATAGGTTAATTACTTATGGGCAAGAGAACAAATTATGATTTAAACAAAGGACGTTTAAGTAGAATTTGCTTCAGTCTTTACAAATTTAATTGTGTCCAAACACATTACAACACTAATCTTAGCACAGAAATAGGACCGTGGGCCAGAATATGGAAAGAAGACACTGAGGAACACTTTAGTTCAAGTATTCAGGGTTTGATGAACTGAGGAACTAAAGGATCCTACACTACTTTAAAAATGGTGAAGTAATCTGAACTTCTAGTATGGTTCACATTTTATTGGTACAAAATTGATGTACAGTTGGATGAAAACCTACATATAGTGTTTAGTATTCTTGATTCACTCTCTGTTGGAAGAATTTCAAGTGAGGCACTTTTTTCTATGACTGAATCATTTAATATTTTAGTTCATGATTTAGATGTTGATATATAAAAACGTGTACAGATGGTGTTAGAAAGGAGGGGTTATGAGTGCTTTGGAAGATCGGAATTCAGTGTGATTTGGAGAAAATGGAAAACTGACCTGAAATCATCAATAAAAACAAAGTATAAATGTCACAATTAAGAAGCATAAATAAAATGTGTACAAATATGAAATGAAATTGTCTAGGCAATAATGCTGCTAAAAATAATATACAACTGCAGTGGGGGCACAAATTAGACAAGATTTTATGTATTGCAGAGGCAAAAAAAAAGCAGTTACATTCCAAGATTCATGTAGCCTTGAAAAGTAGTTTGCATCATATTTGGAGGATAACATTTTTGTTTGCATTTGATCACTGGCACTGCCCAAAAAGGCATTATTATTTATGTTGAGCATATCACATGTGTTCTAAATAAGCAAATGGGACATGCACTCTCATGCCTGGGACTCTGGGAGAAAGTTGGATGTACAAATTGAGATAAAAATGGGAGCATAAGAATAATCTTCCTAAATCATAGAATCATAGAACAGTTTGGCCTGGAAGGGACCTTAAAGATCATCTAGTTCCAACCCCCCTGCCAAGATCCAAGACATCTTCCAGTAAACTGAATTTCTCAAAGCCCCATCCAGCCTAGCCTTGAACACTTCCAGGGATGAGACATCCAGTTTCTCTTGGCTAACAGTTTCAGTGCCTTAACAATCACACAGTGAAGGATTTCTTTCTAATACCTAATCTCAACCTACTCAGTTTAAAACCTTTCCCTCTTGTCCTATTCCTACATAGCCTTGTAAGCAGTCCCACTCCAGATTTCTTGCAGGCTTCCTTTAGATACTGGAAGGCTTAAAATAGGTTACCCTGGACCCTTCACCTCTCCAGGTTCAACATCCTCAACTTTCTCAGTCTGATCTCATAGGAAACATGGCCTCTCCCTGTCTCTAATCAATTCAGTGACTCTCTTCTGGACTTGCTCCAAAGATTGATGTCCTTCCTGTGCTCAGGACCCCAGACCTGGGTGCAGTACTGTGTGTGGGGTCTCATCTGAGAGGAGTAGAGAGGCAGAATCACTTCCCTTGGCCTGCAGATCCCTTTGCTTTGATGCGGCCCAGGACACAATTAGCTTTCTGGGCTGCAACAGCACATTGCCAGCTCATGTCCAGCCTCTCATCCACCAGCACCCTCAAGTCCCTCAAGGCAGGGCTGTTCTCAGTCTGTTCATTCCCCAGCTGTTACTGATACCAGGGGTTACTCTGACCCAGGTCTTGGGTCTTGCACTTGGCCTTGTTGTTGTAATGTAAGTTCTCCTTACAAAGGAGATGTCTTTGCAGAACGGGATGGCAGCTTGCTAAATGAAAAAAAATGTATTTCAGTTTGTTAGCAAGAGGAAATGGTCTAATTGTAATGTTGGTCCAGAGTGCAGCAGGCTACATGACACTGCAGAGAAATATTCTTAAACAGGACTTTGAAAGAAGATTAATTGGATGCTGTCAAGTTTGATTCTGAATACAAGCAATCTCACTTTAGTGAGGAGGGATTGATGGCTTTTTAGGGTTGTCCCTAGAGGTCTCTTTTTCTAAATCTGTAATAAAATTATATTTACTGTTTCAGGACTTCATAACACCTGAGAGGCTAAATAGTTCCACAGGAACCCTGTTGTGAGACACTTAACTTTTATTTATGTGGTTTATAACAATATCTACTTGCAAAAATACTCTTTGATGTAAAAAAATAGAAATTGTTTCTTTATTTTAATTGTTAATAGTATTTTATTGCCCCCAAATGCTTTGGGATTGGTAGCTCTAAGATCCCTTACTACTTCTATGTGTTTTGCAATATTGTGTTATTGTTAAAAGTTATTAGTTGATTTAGAGATAAAAGGTGAGAAAATAAACAAAATTTTAACCTACAAGTTAATTTAACCACTCATCTTTTTGAAAACCAATAGTTTCAGCTTACATGAATTATTTCCTTTTTTTTTTTTAATTTAGCTCAATAAAATGAATTCTTATACCGTTATAAAGAATGTAATTCCTGGTATAGGTATTTTAGATAATTCTATTTATTTCATGGGGGTTTTTTTAATTATTTCCTACTGTAAATGACACAAAAATATTTGTAATCTGTTTATTTTGGATGCATCAAGTACTCATTGATGAATAGGTAAATTATTTTAAAAATAATACCTTCAGGAGTATATATTATTTAAATTTACCAATTATCAATACTGGAAATCACTAACAAACTATAAAACAATGTATTCTTTAAAATAGAAGAATTTTCTTCCATTTGCTGTTTTATTAGCTTGTGGAGGCCAGACTACTGACAGAGGCAGGAGGTTTGATATTATAGGTGAGAGAACAAACCCCCTGACAGCACAGCTGTGACACTGTTACTCATCACACAATCCACAGCTTATGTTAAATGAGTGACTAAAATGTTCCCAAGGGGACTCTGAACATTGCAAGCTTCCTTGGCAACCAAAAGTGCCTACAGAGAGCCCTGCCCATCACATTTTATAGTCTTTCTCTTTTCACATCGTCTTGTTGCTCTGAAGCCCCAGTGCAGTGCTCTTCCTGCAGGGGCATTTTGCAGTTCACAGATATTACAGGGTATTTTGCAGTTCACTGCTCTCTTCTCCTTCCCATTCCTGTCTTCTCGACTGTTTTAATTCACAGACTTCATATGAAATCTTCATCTTAATGTGACAAATACTGGTAAAAATGGAAAAGAGGGATTGTCCTAGGATGACTTTATGATGCTTGTATCCCCAAATTGTCTGCCCTGTTTGTGTAGATATTCTGTTCTGTACCTTTAAGGCTAGAGCAAAAGGGGAAGGCGCGCACAGTTTGTGTTTAGAGGAACTGCTCTGACTCCTCCACATTCCTTTTTCCCTGCTTGGATGGTGCTGCCTTTGGACAGACGGACGGAGTTTTTTTCCTTTCTCCTTTTTCCTTTTTAATTGTTTTTTGGCTAATTAAAGCAGGAAAGTTCCTGGACAGAGTCTTTGCCTTTTCATTGGGACTGAAATCTGCCCTGCCCTGGACTGAGAGGACCAGAGAGGCACCTGCGGCCCACCGGGGCCTGGCCCCCCCTGAGAGAGACTGAGGGAGAGCTGAGCACACCCACGGCAAGGACACTTTCATTCTGTCCATCCCTTTTGGAGCGGCGAGAGGTTTTATTGTTTCATATTATTCAATTGTTAATGCTTGTGGGGTTTTGTTTGTTAAATAAATAGTTTTTTCCATTTTTCTCAGAGGAATTTTATTCCCGAACCAACTGAGAGGGAGGGGCTGTTTTGGGCTTACTTCCCAGAAGATCCTATTTGGAAGTTTCCTCCCAAATTTGCCCTAAACCAGGACAGGGATTTTGCCTGTGTTGTTTGATTCTGTTTATGTTGAGAAAGGCTAAGGCTAATTCCGTACAAGTGCCTGCCATTTTGTCCATTAGTACCTGCAAAACTGCTCAGAACTTTTACTGTTTGACTTGATGGATAGCTTTGTGATTCAGAACTTCAAAGATAATAATTTTATTTGGAATTAATTGCAAAAATATTTTGCTGCAAATATTTTGCTGAACAAAACCTAACTGATGGTTTAAAATATCTAATACAGCACCCAAGAATTCTTATTCTGGGTGCTAAGCCTTAGCTCAGACCCTGTGTAAGTGATTCTTAGTCTCTCCTACTGTGTCTCTTTTTTTTCTTTTATTACAATCTAGGGTGCATTTCAATAAATCAGCCTGTGTGGAAAAGAAATTGAAATGATATTTTAATGGTGATAGTACTAATTATGTACAATACAGCAGCAACAGCACTGAACCCTGGGAATTAAAAAGAACTGGATATATCCCCCATAAGCAGTGACAACAGCACTCATTATTGTGTGGACATTTTGCAGTGAATAATTTTTAATCTCTTCTGTGAAGATTTTCCAATTTTTATTTTAAAAAACCACGATGATAGATTATTTTTCTTTGAAGGGATTAAGAGCTTTAGAGAGCTTATGCTGGATTTTCATGGGAAAGGGAAACCTGGATTGTGCATTCTGCTTCAAGAGTTGACATATTTTGTGAGAATCCACTCTGAAGATGGTGATTCAGGTGCCTCTGGACACTATGAAAGGTCTGTAAATCCTCAGTCTACTCCATTGTGCAAATCTCATTCTTTAGATTTCTAGTTTGCTATACTTAATCTCTAATTCAGAACTGTTGTTTCCAATAGTTTTTAAATTACTTAAATTTTACAAGTTCTTCTAGGCATGTAGTTTCCTTTAAAATGCAGTTTCGTTATCTGCACTTTTTTTAATAGTATATCTTTTGTTTTGGTGGACCACTCTATAGTTACAATTTATAATGGCTTTCTTTTTTAAGGATAGTGGCACTTGCATTATGATCTGAAAGACTGAACTAAAGCTTGTATACCAATAAATGGCCTTAAAAAAAAGCAGTGAAAATATGTAGGGAGTTGTATATTCCATTTGTTTTATGTGTTAGATGCATGAGGAGGGTTATTTTGATGCAAATAAAAAAATTGTCTGAGTAATCTTTTTTAGTTAAAAAGATATTTTATTATATCTAAATTGTTTCATTGAGACTTTTCCATGAAACTTTGAGTTGTTGGTTTTGTTTTTTTGGGGGGTTTTGGGGTTTTTTGTTTGTTTGTTTTTTGTTTTTAATATCAGCCTGTAGTAAACTTTTTTACTTGTTTCATAAATATCTGAAAACAAAATTAATATTATACAGATTCTAATATTAAAGATTGTCAACTACAAAAACACCAGGGAACATGGCACAAATTAGATCTTGATATGTTTTCCTACAAGAATGTATTTCTGCTCCCGCAGAAGAAAAGAACATTCTTGTTTTTCTACATTGATGAAATTGTAACATTAAAATAATTGAACATGTGAATGGCCTCTTGAACACAATCCCTTGTGATCAATCTATGTAGCAGATGGTAAAACATTTAGATTGTATCTGCATGAAGTATGTAGACTCCTGCCTCCAATTGAAGTCAGTGGTGAGACATCATTTTTACTCTTATGGGACATTTCTTTTAGTAGAAATCTATCAGTAAGAGAAGTTAATTAAAGAATTTTTCTTTATGAACAGGATTATGAATAGGATTTGGAGAAGCACATGGATACCATTTTTTCCCACTGAAACAACTGCACAATGAATCAAGATTCCTTGCTGTTTTGAAAAAGCTTTCCATCAGGCTGTTTGAAACAGAAAGAAGAGTTAAAGGCATCTGTAATTGCACTTGTATTGGTATATTATTATTTGTGCGTGTATATATTTAACATGTGCATATATATTTATTTATGTGTACATTATAGAAAATATACAAATACATCATAAAAATTAGTGTATGTTTTGCAGATGTTATTTAACATGATGTCAACAGGCTTATCATGGAAGTTGCTAAAACAATATTTCATATGTTCACTGATTGCGATATTTTCAAAAGGTTTTTAAAAGATCACAGCTTTCTTGCTGTGAATTGCAGCAAAATTGCATTTTGGTTTTTTTTTTTTTATTCAGAGTTGAAGAGAGTAAAAATGGTGTTCAAAAAGGCCTAATGAAATTTATGGGCACTGTACTACAGAAGTGGAATATATTCCAGGTTATTTGGTTTGGGTCTTTCATCCTTTTATACCACCATCACCTAATATTATTTTCATAAAGTGCTTAAATTAAAGAGCAACTATTTATTTATTTAGTCAGTCAGTAGCCAGTCACTTATTAATGCATCGTCATACTGGAAAGTTTTTTCAGAATGTCTGACAATTTTTCATAATTTCTTATCACTCTTCTGTTCCTAAAAACTTCATTTTCCTAGGAAATTACATAATAATTGTGCAGATTCTTTCAAAGAAGCATAACAGAAAAGATCTCAAAAACTTTGAAAAAATTACGTAAATCTATTCCTGTCTATCCTGGAGCATCATAGAATTGCACTTTCCTGCCAAACAGGTGTATCCTCCAAGATCTACAAAGGGAAACTGTGATCAGATGGCAATCTTATATTTTCCCTTCATCTTCTCTTTCCAGCAGGTGAGTTACGTATCAAGGTGAAAATTATTGTTATTAATCCTGAGGATGCTTCCTCTTTTTTGAATTTGTATTTAATTTATTTCTAATTGAATTTCAGGTAATTTTTATTATTTTAGTTCTCCATGTCATACTGTTATTTCTTGATGCTCTGTATTAATAATAGTACTTAATTTTGTCATTATCAGCTTTCCTTGTTACACTGTATTATCTCATTATAACTAATGAATTTATTAACCAAGGTTCATCCCAAGACTAATCTTCAGCAAAATAATCAGTACTCTCATCTAAGATTGAAAGTTCCTTTTTCTACACTACCTCTTTCTGCTTATTTTTTGTCTAGTTTACATGTTAAATATATTTGGCCAGTATTTATTTCTTTACTTATATTCTCATGTGTAGCACCATTTCAGATACTGGGTGAGAAAGAAAGTTATGTCTACTACATTTCAATACCCAAAAGTCAGTCATAGAAAGAAAGCTGATATGTCAGTTTCCATTAATCTGAGAAGAATTCTGTTCTGTCACTGTCACTTCAATAGCAAGTATTTGTTTTGTACCATTACTGGGTAACCAGCCTGTATGCTGTAATGCAGTCTGATAAATAAAAGAAAAAACAAATTTTAACAAAGTTATTTTGATTTTTCCTAGTGAAACTCCATCGTTGCAAAAATTAAACCAACACAAAAAAGAAAAAAAACCCAACAAAATACCTCTCTTGTATTGGTCTTTAAACAATCTCTGTTACATTTCATTTCTCTGTATACACATTCTACATGATGCAGAAACTGAGTCAGGCATGTTTGTTGGTTAAAATTTATTGTCTAATATTTTCAGGTTTGCAGCAAATTGAAGCAAAGAGGTAACAGAAATTAGTTTTCTACAAATGTAGTAGATAAATATTTTCCATTGTTCAGATATATTTTCTCTAAAATACATTTAAATTTAGCATGTAAAAATAATAAAGTTTGGTGGGTTTATTTTAGTTTTGTGTGTAATCTTCTGCAAAATTTGCGTTGAATATGTGAGGGACTGAAAAATAAATAAAGTTTGGCTATATATGTGAGGAAACTAACCAATAGATGATGCTTTACAAACAGTCAGAAGTGGTTGGAAAGAGAAATATTTATGTCAGGATGTGGTAAGGATTATTTTGGTAATAAGGGAATGAATAAAAAAAGGACAAAACACTATAAAAGTGTTTAAAATTTATAAAAGGACAAAAAAAATCACTATAATAGTGTTTATTCCTTAAAATTTTAACTTAATAAAAATAAAATTTATATTTTTTCTTATCAGAAATCTGGTGTAATAATAGTCTGTTTGTTGACATGTTGAATGCAAATGTTTAATCTCCTAAAGTAGTCCACATTTTCATTTTAAAATAACATTATAGAAAGTTACATGATATTCATAATGCTTAATGAAAACATCATTTTATGTTGATATTTTCATTGATTTCTCCAAGTTTCTTATGTTGAAAATATTTTTCTTTTAAGATAGATAATTATTTTTTTACTCTCCAGCATATCTCTGAACATTTTAGTTGTATGTCCCTTTCTTTGGTTAAGTATTGTCAAGCAAAGTCCTTTACTGTAGATCACCCTGGAATAGGGTATGTATTTAATCATATGGTTATCTGGCTTCTGTAAAATTAATAACAGTAATCTAGTGACTAGAATTTAAATATCAGACTACAGACAAATATTAAAATAAAATATGACTATATAAATAT
>WAAE01010386.1:0-146308 GCA_013400495.1 Nicator chloris
CTTCATTCTGCTCCCCATCTCTGCCTTCCAGCTCAGAGGACTGGGTACCCTGAGGATAATTGGTATTATGAAAGACTTGCTGCAAGAGCTTTCATTATCATACTGCAGGCTTCTCCAAAGTTCCCACTTGCCTTATGAGAGATGGTGAATTTCTCCAATTCTTATGAGAGCCACTGCAAAATGGGGAAACTTAATCAAAACTAGGCAGAAGGAAGGATCAGAATTAGTTTTTTAACCTAACAGGTCTGGTTTATTTTTAAAAATAAGGAAGTAATTTCTCTGGAAGAAAAAAAGTGTTTTTCTTTCCAAATAGATTTAATTGCCAACAAGTCACATTGAAAATGGCAATAACAACTTGTAATTACAAATGGGGATAGACAGAAATTCCCAGAGCACCCAGTTAATCAAAAAATAGAGGCTGAAGAGTGCAGTATTTTTCATGCTGTATTATAGTGATAATGGCAAGTCATTCAGAAAGCACAATAGGAAAAGTTAGGTCTAGCTGATATATTCTTGTTTTGTGACGCTGAGTAATTGTTAATATGGGCTCTTACTTTCGTCTTTGTTTTGCAGGAAGTAATGCACGCAAATAAATAGGTCTGTATCCCATACTGCTGTTTTACTCACAACTTAGCTGCTTATTTGGTTGATATGGAGTTTCTGGTCCCTTTATGTTAGTTGTGCAGCTAGGGAATTTGGTGGTAATAAAAACACAGAGCTCTTGCAGCACGCTTTGTGCTGATACATCTCAGTGTTTCCTGAGGTACGTGATAACCTCACACTGCAGATATGGGACCGGGAAAGCAGTTTGCCGCCATGGTCACTTGGCTGGCAGGAGAAGTGGGATAAGGATCCCTGGCCTTGAGTCTCAGCACAGGGCTCCCTCTGTCTGACCATGCAGCCTGTGCTTTGGTTTTTCCGTAGAACTGTTAGTGGTATCACTCCTCCTAAGGATGTGGGGAAGGTTTTAGATATTACGCAGGTATCTTCCTGTCAGCACTAAATTAATTTTAAAGGGGAGATACAAAAATAGCACATCCTTTTGTATTAGAACTCATATGTCCCCTGGAATCATCTTTGCCAAATGCTATTAATGGCTACTCAAGAGATTCATTGTATTATCTTGACTAGCTTATTTCTAAAGCAGTTTGACATTTTATTTGTCTGACTTATCTGTTGTTGTAGGGAGATATTGGTTTATTACCCTTTAGAAGGCTGAAATGTTAACCAGGAAATATGGGAGCTCCTTTCATTATTTTTTTACTGTGAAATACGAACTCTCAGACTGGAGTGTCAGCTCTGCAGTAAAGGAGAATTCTGGCCTTGTGCTCAAGAGGTTTGGGTTTGACTGCAAACAGTATCCCAGACCCTCAGTGGTAAGCTGTTTATTCTTCAATCCTACAAAGCAGTTTTAAGCGCTGCACACCTTGCCTCTCAAATAGGAGACTGAGGTTGAGTTTTGTCTTCCTCTGGCAGTGCCAAGATCCCAGTGTCTGCAGTCAGCATGAACAAGCACTGCAGGAAGGGAGTGGGCTGGAGTGAGGTTGGGTTCCTGCTCCCAGAGCAGACCTAGCTGTGAACAATAGGACAGATGTAATTTAAAATATTCACTGGTGTCACTGCTGGATATGAGCTGTTGGCAGTGTGAACTGTAATGGTAACTGTAGTATGTTAACAAAAACCCCTTTTACCTGGAGGAATTAGAAACATTTCATATGGTCTTCTTTTAAACTGAACTTCCTTCTATCTCAGCTAGTCCAGATATGCTTGACAGGAGCTGCAAGCTCTTAAATTTAATGGCTTTGGGTGATTTTGTATGGCTGTTCTGGTGTCCAGTCCTCTCTGCTTCATGATATCCTGATTCCATCTTCATGTGTGCACACACACTGTCCATTCAGAAATGCAAGATAAATATTTGATTGTATTATGATCTTTGGGACACACTGTGAGTAGGAGGGGTTTATTGAGAGGCTGGGAGAAAGCTCAGGGTCTGATAAGCAGGGAAAACCAGTTGAGATGGATTTGCAGTCTTCTGTGTGTGAGAGCACTATTTTACTTTGCATTGCCATTTTGAGTCAGCGAAGATAAAAAGCACCTGATTAATAGAAGCCTGCATGAAGACGTGCTGCTACACATGTTTTTGGAGTCTGCTAAGTCTTGGGCTTAGCACATAAAAAATCTGTCCTTTCATGAAGGAGCTTTCCTCATAATAGAGAAAACTGTAAGGTAAATTGAACAAATAAGTAGAGCAGGCATGTATTATTAAGCAAGTTTTGTGTCAGTGAACGAATACCCACCTTTTTAAAAAGTCTAAAACTAAAGCCTGCAAGAGTAAATTGCTTTGTCTTAACAATACATCTAAGAAAGCTTTTGCTTTTTGAGGATAGAATAATAGAAAACTTTAGGCCTTCTTATAGCAAAGATAATTGCACTCTTGCATATTTTAATTATGTTATTTTAAGTAGGTCACCCACATGCTTAAACCTGTGGAAAGTTTAGGAAAGCTTAGCAACCTGGCATATGGGCAGATTCAGGGAACTTTCTTTTGCAGTGCCTGTATTGCTCCAGCATTTTAGCAGGGGCTGCCTGCAGTCAGAGCAAACATCTATTTGTACTTGTTTTTTAATCTAGACTGGTGTTAGCACTTCTTTTCTGGGTCAACTGATTTCATTACAGACATGTTCGTTGCAGTCAGCTGTCTTGTAGCAGCAGTGATAAAAAGATAAAATCAGGCTTCTAAAAGCAGTGGTGACAAGATTGGCTCAGAGTGGGTAAAGAGACTAAAAACAGGGACAAATTCATGTGGTAGAGATGCTACTGAATATTTGCTTTCTTATTTAGGGTGTACTTAATGGCTACAGAAGAATGGGGCAAAAGTTACCTACTCAGTTCCTGATTTCTTAAATGCGTGGCTCTGTTTTCCAGGTGCTTAGGATGCTGTGTGTCCCTTTGGTACTGGAAAAGTCTGACCTTTGGTGTCGTCTCACAAGCAGCAGAGCTCCAAGCACATTTGTATCAGCTCTTCCCCTCTTCAGCTGCTTGAGTGATGCACCAGAGCTCCTCTGAAAATTTGAGTAAAGAGCTCTTTTGAAAATATTTGGCTACAAAGATACAAGGTGGAGAGTACTAAAAGGAGCACTTAGGTCTGAGCTGGGTTTGTATCCACTAATACACATAGTAGTGTAGCTACAAGCTGGTCTTTAAAACTCCTTGGAAACCCACAAGAAAAAAGGTCATAAAGGTGATGCTAGTGGATATAATACATTTGGGAAACACTAGGATTTCTGACATGACCGTTTTTCAAGCATTGCATGTGTTACCAAAGGCAGTTAAGTGGCATTGCAGTACACAGAACATCTGTTTCAGAAAAAAATCTCTTACCTCTGCTTTTTACACATCTTGTGAGTCTTCTGTGTTGAATTGTGCCACATTGTCAGTGTTATCACTGTTTTTTTTTTTCTGCTGAATTCCTCATGAATGGATGTGTAGCCAGAGGTCTGAGAGAGGATGCTTTGGATCAGCATTTGCCCTCTGGAGCTCTGCCAATGTAACCTGGGGAGATTGCGATGGTGGGGAGTCTTTCCTGGAGTTCAGGTAAAGGGAAGGAAAAAAAGCTCTGTTCTCTGAACAGAGAAGTTTGCACAAAGCCCAATCTGTGGTGGAAACAAATCAGGTGGAAAAACAATCAGATGGTTAGTGCAAGTAATTCTTCCTTTCTTCACTGTGACGCCCATCCTCTTTGAAATGGCAGCCTTTTGCAGTTTGAACTTCTCAGTGGTGTTCAAATTAATAGGGTTTTATAAGGATGAGAGATGATGTTTTCTGTCTCTTACAATAGCAGATAAACTCTTCTCCCCCTCAGTTTGACCAGGACTTCACCAGGCACAGAGAAGAGGGAGCAAGGTAGTAAGGAGACAGAACCTCTCTTTTTATTTCGTGGCTGTTGGGTGTAGTCTCACAGTGAGGGATAGGAGCCACACAAAAGCCCTGATCCACTGTCTTTTCAATTCTAAGACTTTCATCTATTTAAAGAGATTTGAAACAAACTTCAAACCTGTTTCCTTCAGTTAAGCTCAGGTCAATTTGGGAAAAAGAGAGATTAAAATAATCTTATCCTGGAGCACACCCTGTCTTCTGCTGGCTTGGTGTTGAGCAGCATGGTGTTACAGCTTTGTACATTAGCTCCTTGCCTGGTGTCATGGGAGATCTGGTTTCAACCCACAGATTGTTTTGGCTGATTGCTGGAGGTGGAAGTGCTGTACTCTGTAGCCCTGCCTATCCCTGTTTCTCCTCAATGAAGTGGATACTTTTCTTTTTCTGGTTTCTTCTGTAAGATCACAGGTTGTAATGGAAGTGACCTAAGTAGCCAGTAAAGAATTGAAATGGAGTTGAAACAAAATGAACAAAGCAATAGGGAAAGTGAATTGGATTGGAAAGTTTTCACTGTGTGATCAGCCAAATCATAAGATCTGTCTGTTCCTGGACTTTTCCTAAAATAAGCTACTTTAAATTAATTATATAGATACAATCCCCTATGGGGACATTTGTTCTGGGGTGAGAATGTCTATACTCTTGAAAACACTTGAAAGTGTTCTGCAGTAACTACTGTGATTAATTTCTGAGCATATCAGGACCTACAGCAATTACAGCTGGTATTGCTTCTGGACCTCACTGCTTGCCTAAAGTAGCTCAGACTGTGCCCAGTAATGAGTCAGGTTCAGAATTGTGGCCTTTCATTTTATTTAAACTAGCAGAAGCAAAGAGTCTTCTCAGGGCTCCATCTAAAAACGTGTTACCACAGATTGAAACTCTGCACTATGTGTCTGTGTGCTGACTCCGCAAACCTCCCACCCTTTGCCACCATCTCTTTCATAACTGTAAAGTTTAAATGTGGAAACCTCTCTTAAGTCAGACAAGGATATTTGGCTCAGAAAATAGAGGAGGAGGTCAGTGCATCCCATGAAGTGATAGATGAGGGGATGAGATGTGTGTAATGGAAAATATGGCAAAAGGCAAGAGAAGAGTACTGAAGGACAGAAAATTAGGAGGAAAGGGAGTGGAAACAGGGAGAGACTGTAAGGTTCTGAGGAAATGAAAATGAGTAGTTGTTAATATACAGGAATTGCTCTGTGACTTTGGATAGGCTGGGCTCCCTGCTTCCCTGGCTTTCCTGCCATGCTGCCCCTGTTCACTTCAGCAGAGAACTTGGCCTTCATCACTCAGAGGTTGCCATCTGTCATAGTCACCCACTGACTTGTGAATTATTTGTGTTCATCTAAAGGCATGAACTGCTGAATGCTTGAGCTCTGCTGTCACTCCAGGGTTGATGCTGCAGCTCAGCTGGAGGCCAAATGCTGGAGTCTCATCCCCCCCAAAAGCCCCAAAGCAGCTCTCTCAAAGGTTCCCAAAGAAGGAGTGCAGCCCTCAACTGTTCTGTAGCCAAGGCTGAGGGCAGAGTAGCAATATTTAAAACTGAAAAAAAAAAATGCTGTTCACCTCTGTGGAGCTCGCAGTTTCGTTATTGTTTGGATGAAGTTCACAGAATTTTGGTGTGGTAACTCAGCTATTTCCAGTATGTTTAAAACTATCTGCAAACAGGTGAGTTCACCCTCACCTTTCATTGATGCTAAGGGGGAAGTGTAATACATAGATTATACTATAGCCCTGACCAAAATAACCCCAGCTCTTGCACCCAGGGGGCAGCTGATGGATGTGATGGTCTGTTTCAACGTCACCGTCTCCCTGCAGTCACTGTTTAGACACAAATGACAGAAACACAAATACATTCCCAAAATCAAGAAATAATTACAGTTCGTGAACAGCAGAGGATTAGATTCAAAACTGGGGAAGTTACTGTAGCTTCATTAAAGTTTCATTTATTTATGTTTACATTATTTTACCAGCATGATTTCACAGCTCTAGTTTAGAGCGTGGCGTCGAGAGTAACTGAGTCAGCGTAAGTAAGGTGGAAGTGGACTCTGCTGTGAGGAGATCAGAGCTGGGAGGGAGAGTTAGCTCTCTTAAATCAGATGTGCAGTCAGTAAAAATAATTATGTGGAACTACAGCCTTAATAGAGTGCTGCAATTTTATACCAGCTCCTGATATGACTGGTAAATTGTAGCTAAAGTTTAATTTACCCACCGCCCCCTGCTCTTCATGCTGACTGTCATAATTATGAAAGCTGCTCTCATCTGATCATGGTCTTAAGAGTTATCAGTATGAGGACACTAAAGGTAGGCTAAGAGTGGGTCATCTACTCCATATAATGAATTTATAAACTAGTTATGCCAGTATCAAAGAAATTTGGTATTCTGGAAGTCCTTTTTATAGTCCAAGTGCATATTACACTCCTATTAATTAAAAAATTTATGCTTACATTTTCTGAAAGTGTGTTGATGCTGTTTGTAGTGGTCTTGGAAGATGCAAGGTCTGTTTACCTCAATCCCATCATGTCTTTCTGTTGTTACAGAGCTGTTTGAAATTTTGTTTGAGGTTAACTCTACGCAATTCCTTCATGCCAATTGACTAATGCTTCTAGTGTATTGAGAACAGGGTTTGTTTTGGTTAATTTTGCCAAATAATTTTATCTGTTGCTTTGTAGTTTAATAGAAACTTTCTGAAAGGCTGAAGAGAGCTGTACAGTATTTTTAAAGTTTTCATAATGTGCAAGTGAAAGATACTTGGGTTGTTGTGGGTTTTGGAGTTTAGGCAGCCCTTTAGTTAGGATTTCTGGACATGTCTGTGGCGGATTTAGATATTCTTTGCCATTTTGAATTTCTTTCCTTTGACTTCAGCAGGTAATAAATCTAATAAGGGCAGACATGTCACTACAAAATTGAAGCAGAGACAGGAAATAGGCATTTGTCATATGGATGAATTTCAACAAGCTTGATTTCATATTGCTTTTTGAAAAGCAGCCTGATAGATAAATGACAACAAATTAAATTCTGTTTAACAGACAGCAAATGAAATTCTGTTTAACAGTTACTGACCTCTTTTTCTGGTAGTATTCCTGCAGAAGTTGCATTATTCAAGCCTAAATATAGAAAATAGGCTGCAAGCATGTTCTGAAGCTTTCCATAGGTATAAAGAGTGTTCTCCAAAGTGCTTTGAGTAATAAAGTCTAATTACTAAGTACAAGTAATTTTGCTCTTGTCTAGTTCTGTTACAAACGTGAAGGGATAGAAAAATGGAGATTCTCCTGACAGATGTCAGCCATGCCCTTTGATGTACATCTGGCAAGCCCTTGGACTTACATAGCAATATCCTCACAGGCATTAACATGCAGTGGTTAATCAGTACTTCTCTGCCCCTTGCCTTGGCAAACACATAACTAATAATGTTTATTGTCTGATCACAATGGGAAATCTCTGTAATTTTAGAAGTATTTATTGCCAAGGTCAACGTGAGGTGGCATGAAAGCACATCGTGTACCCATGAAAGCAAAGCCCAAGAAGGGCAGTAGATCTTATTGGGAATGACAGAAGAGGATGGCCAGATTCTTGATCAGGGAGTCATTAATTTCAGCTATCCCTGCTAAGTCATCTCTCCAGGCATGGGAGAGCTCTCTTATGGTGTCTGGGTTAGAGAGGATAAAGCATGTATAGGAGGGCATAGTTTGTCTCCTCTACCCAGTGCATGTGGGCAAAGAAATCAGCAAAGCCCATGGAGCTGCCACCTCCTGCTGGACCACCTCCTTTAAAGTCTTTGGGGCACATCATTAGATGAGCATTAGCAGAAATACATTTAGTAGTACAAGGATACAGAAAAACATGCTCATGAAGATCAGTCGTTCTGAGCAGAGAGAAGTCCAAGCATTCTCTCTGCCTCCTTGTTCTATGGGAAATCTTAGAGCTAATTGTGACAAAAGCAATTTTTTTAACCAATTCAAAATCACATCTGGAAAAATGTCAAGATACTTTACAGCCTCTCTTGTAGTCAAGCAAGAATTGAGCATATTTTGTATAAGACAGCTTATTCTCTTCACGATATATTTGTATTTATCATGTGTGTATACACGCATCTCTATTCCTATAGAAAAGCAGACTATGGAAACACAATGTTCATTTCTTAGAATCCTTGAGTACAGTGATCCCTCATACCCCTAGGGGTTTCTGGATGTATTATTTCTTTCTTTTTTTCTTTTCCCATTCTCTTTTGTGCCTTTAAGAAAGAGGAGCAAAGGCCAACTTTGGCAGCAGCCACTTTTCTTTTGAGAACCACTGTTCTTTGCTGCATGTCAGATGGTGTTAGAGAATAGTTTCTAAACCAGATTAATTGAGTTCATACAAAGTTCCCAAGCTTTAAAGAAGCTGTCAATTTGCGTTTTTATTTTTATTTCCTTTTTGACACAATCTAGTGTCAAAAAGAGTTCAAAATCCAATATGACAGCATGATGGGAAGGTGTTGTGCCTTCTTTCCAATTTAGAAAAATTGCTTTCCAAGTGAGAAGATCTCCAGCATCTCCAAGTGCTGTGAAGGATGCAGCAAGTACAAAGATGCTCTGCAGTAATTGTCTCCAGGAGGCCTGGTGAAGCCCAAATTTGGACATGACTGAGCCAGTTGAGACCCTCCCCAATATGAAATACCTCACAAGGTGGGACTGTGAGGAGCAGGTATTCTCCTGTTGTATCTAATTTGATAACAAGGAAACCATGTTTGCTAATTTTTAATGACTTGTTGCATTAGGTTTCCTTGCAAAACCTTGTCTCTTGTCCAGTATTAGCTTCCTCTTGGGAAAGCCCTGAGAATGAAAAGAAATACAATTCCAGATAGTATATTCTGGCTGATTAGTTCTTTATCTTGGACACATTTGCAGAGCTGCTGTGTTCTGTTATAGTATTTATTCCTACGTGTTGCTTGGAGTGGGGTTTGGTTCCCCCCCAGGGTGAACCTCCTGTTCATCCCTGTCCACCTACAGTTGCTGGTGTGATGAGCCGTTTGGGCAGAGTCAGGTTCCCTGAAGGAGGAGATGAGAAGCTTCCTACAGGTTTTGTCAGTCTCGAGTACCCTCCACAAGCTAACTGCTCACTTAAGATAGTGTTGCTCAGCCTCTAGACAGTTTAAAATTCCTTTGGCTTCAGATCTGGGTTTCAGTGAAGCTGTGTATGCAATTTCTTAACTTTCAACTGTTGTTTAAGCTTGTACTTCCCTAACAGAGCACAAACCCAGGTACTTAACTTTATGAATGTGCTTGTAGGCTTGAATGCCTACAAAGTACCAGCAGGTGCCAGCTCTTGTATTTGCCCTGCTCAGTATTCTGGATGGTGCAAAAGCTGATGTGTAAATCTTAAATCTTTGGCTTGGCAACAGAAATGCCGTGCAGTTAACTCACTGCCTGGTCTTTGCTATGCTTCATCTACTTTTCTCATTTCGTTTGAGATTTGGTAAATCTCACCACCAGGTCTGCAAGTGGCAATGACAGCCCCAGGTGTCTGTAGGCATACAGCCAGAGGTGTGTGCTTAAATGCATGGATGTACGTGTGCACACTGAATGCTTACACAATTCCATGGCATTATGACTTACCATCATCACTGCCAGTGGGCTGCCAGGGTTTTATTTCATTGCATTGGATCTCAAGGTGCCCTAAATGAAGGAAAGAATGACAACACCTCGACTCAGAAGGCGCACATTCTAGAGATTGCTCAGGAGGGAAGCGGTTGACTTGGCAAGTTCAATTTTGAAAGCAATCTTTTTCAGGGTACTGAAAGATAACAAGGGAGGAATCCTGCCCAGGAAACGAGACACTCAATTTACCACCTGTCAGACACGTGGCATTGACTTTGAACAAAATGAACACCAGACTCTCTGAAGCTTGAGGTGTCAGTGGAGCCCAAAAATCATATACACATACTTGAATGATGCAGACAAGTAGCCTTTGTATGGCAAGGTTACTTTTATCACCTGAAGTAAAATACTGGCATCTGTAAAGGTGACTTTGCTACAGGGAGGACTTACATAAAACCTAGATGTTGAAACAAGTATCTTGAAGATGTGTAGAGTAATGAATTTTAATTGATTGCATTCCTCTTTCCATGGGAAAACTTCTTTCTATATTTTATAGCACGTTTCACTTCAAATGCTGATCCTGTTTGAAGGGGTTTCCAGTTTAGTTTGAGAAAATAAAAAGTGATGAGAATTGAGAAATATATAATGTGTTGAGATAAGCTGTTCTGTCTTTTAGTCTTCCTGTAGTGCTTTGAGGATTAGAATTAAAAACCACAAGTTCAGAAAGGTTGATTAAGTTGTTGAGCTAGAACAGGCAGAAATGGTGGTCAAGGTTTACAAACATGACGTCAGGTGGGATTTGTTTGCTTGTGTGTTTTTGTTTTGTTTTTAAAGCCTCAGGAGTCCTGGTGCTGTGTTAGATCTTGGTTAAGCTGACATTTTTATACTTCCCGGCTTGGAAGCTGGGTCTGTGCTGTTTCTGCCAGTTAGAGGATTTTGAAGGAACTGCCAGGCAGGTGCTTTGCAGGGGCAGGAGAGGTGAGAGCTGCAGGAGATAGCACACTGCAGGTAAGAACAGCTGCAGGATGGCCCCTTTCTCTCCCTGCCTGCTGTGTCCATTGGACCCTTTGCTCTCACTTTGGCCCAGTGATGCTGCTCCCATCATGTGCCAGGCCTGGGAGTGAACAGTGTGTTAAGTCAAACACTGATCTGAAGCTGAGTGAACAGTCACAATGTGCCTCAAAAAATTGATGTAAGTGTGCTAATTCTGCCTGTGACATTCCTTGAAGATCAGATTTCTACAA
Source organism: Nicator chloris (assembly GCA_013400495.1). Lineage (NCBI taxonomy): Eukaryota > Metazoa > Chordata > Aves > Passeriformes > Pycnonotidae > Nicator > Nicator chloris. Next base: position 10,754 of record WAAE01010386.1, read on the forward strand.
CAGAATGAGAGGTTTACCTATGAAACCCCAGATTTGCCACTGCATAGCTCCACCAAGGACAATGACATCTGCATTTCCTGAGGATATCCCCACGTGTAAGAAAGGAATGGAACCTGGAAGGGGCTGTAGTCAGGTGTGGGGTCAGCTCTTCTCCCAGGCAACCAGTGACCAGTTGAGAGGGAATAGCCTCAAGCTGTGCCAGGGCAGGTTCAGGTGGGACATCAGGAAGAATTTCTTCCCTGAGGGGCTGGCTAGGCATTGGCATGGACCACCCAGAGAAGTGGTGGAGTCACCATTCTTGGAAGTGTTCAAGGAATGGCTGGAGACAGAGCTTACTGCTGTGGTTTGGTTGACATGGAATCATGGAATATTTGACATAGAAGCATAGAATGTTGTGGAGTTGGAATGGACCTTAAAGATCATTTGGTCCCAACCCCCTGTCGTGGACAGGAGCACCTCCCAGTAGATCAGGTACCTCAAGGCCTTATCCAGCCTGGCTTTGAACACTTCCAAGATTGGGGCATCCGTGAGCTCCCTAATCAACCTGTTCCAGTGTCTCACCACCTTCATGGTAAAACATTTCTTCTAATACCTAACCTAAATTTTCCCTCTTTCCATTTTGAAATAATTTTATTATTACTCCTTGTCCTGTCACCACAGTTCCTGATGAAGAGTCCCTCTCTGGCTGTTATTAGGTCAAAGGTTGCACTTGATGATCTTGGAGGTCTTTTTCAACCTTACCGATTCTATCTTTCATGATTTCAAATTACAATAATGCTTTAAAAATTACATCTTACAAGATTAGCTTTTAATTACAAAATCAAAACAAAGCTGACAAATTCAAGGGGGAAAATGCATTGTTCAGTGGAAATTTAGATTATACTTTGATTTTGATACATTCCTCTGTTTCCAGCAGGAAAAAACCTCCCACTCACTATGGAGGAAAGTGATTTTCAAGCCCTGTCTTGCAAGTTGGAAATTTAAATGCAGTATCGCTGTGGGTACAGGTAACACTGAGAAATTGAAACAGGACTTAAAATATGGATACAAAAGACCCTTTGTGAAGTAGATCTAGGTAAAAAGTGAGACTTCAATCCTGTATGCTGCCACTTAGATCTTCCTTCTGATAGGGGTTGCACCCTAGCAAATTCAGTGTTGAGATCAGATTATGATCAGTGGACTTTCATTTGCTTTACTATTTCAATCTACAAAAAAGGCAGGGGGGAAGACCCAGGGGACTACAGACCTGTTAGTCTAACCTTATTCTGGAAGGAAAAGCTAGTTAGTTAGGGTTAGTTAGTCTGTGGAGAAAATGATACTGGGTGGTATTGAAAGGCACTTAAACAATAATGCAGTCATCAGGCACAGTGAACGTGGTTTCACAGAGGGAAAGTCCTGTTTAACTAATTTGATCTCTTTGTATGGTAAGGTCACCTGCCTAATGGATGAAGGAAAGGCAGGGGATGTGTAATTTTTCTGGATTTTAGTAAGATATTTGATACTGATACCTTCACAGGATCCTTCTGGACAAGCTGACCAACTGTGGGATGAGAGGGTTCATGTTGTGCTGCGTGAAGAAGTGGCTGAAGGGCAGAGCTCAGAGGGTTGTGAATGGGGCTTCATCTGGCTGGCAACCGTTCACCAGCAGCGTTGCTCAGGGTTCAGCTCTGGGCTTGTTCAGTTTATTTAGCACTGATCTGAATGCAGGATTTGACTGTACCATTTGCAGATTTGCTGACAATACCACAGTGGGAGGTGCTGTGAGCTCTCTGGAGGGACAGGAGGCCTTGCTAGAGGGATATAGATAGATTGGAGCATGGGGCTTCATTAATGGGATGAAATTTGGCAAGTTGAAATTTAGCTGGATGCTGCACCTGAAATCAAGGAATGCTGGGCACAAATATAAATTGGAAGACTGGCTGGAGAGCAGCAGGGATCTAGGGGTGCTGGTTGGCAGCAGCTCAGCAGAAGTCAGCAGTGTGCCCTGGGGTGCATTGAAGCCAGCAAAACCAGCCCAGCAAAAAGGGTGATCATCCCTCTGTATTCAGTGTTGATGCTGCCTCACCTTGAGCACAGCAGGCAGTTCTGGGCCCCACAGTTTAAGAAGGATCCTTGAATGGATCCAGAGGATAAGAAAGCTGGTAAAAGGGCTGGAAGGAATGTCCTGTGAGGAGCAGCTGAGGACTTTGTGTTTATCTGGTTTGGAGAAGAAGAGGAGGCTGAGAGGCAAACTTGTAGCTCTCTGCAGCTTCCTGAGAAGGGGAAGTAGAGAGGGAGGTGCCGATCCCTTCTCTCTTGTATCCAGTGGTAGGATGCATGGGAATAGTTCAAAGCTACACCACAAGAGGCTTAGACTGATCATTGGGGAGCATTTCTTTACCGAGAGGATGCTCAAACACTGCAACAGGCTTCTAGAAAGGTGGTCAGTGCCCCACAGCTGGAATTGTGTAAGAGATTTGTGTAAGACATTGGATAATGCCTTTAGCAGCATGCTTTGACTTGGTCAGCCCTGAAGTGGTCAGGCAGTTGGATCAGATGGTTGTTGTAGGTCCTTTCCAAGTCAGATAGTCTGTTCTGTATCCTTCAGATGTTACCTGTCTGCTCTTAGAGGCAATATCAAGAACAGGTAAGTCTGAGAGGTGCTTGTCTCTCAGTGCTAACAAGAACATCGGGAATAGTGTGGGAAAGCACAGGCTGGACATCAGAAGTTAGATGACAGGAGACTTCCCCTGCTTGGGTTTTGAAACTATTAAGATGGTCAGAAATGGAGAGATACATGTGGCTTGGGATTGGATTTTTGCTTGTGGACCACAAAATCTTCTCTTTTTTATTGAATGGATGTGGTTAGTGTGTGACAACTGTGACACTGTTTTGTGAAATATGGCCTTTAGACTTCTTTCTGAACGGATTAAAAAAATACCCTTCTTGATTTATGGGAAAAAAGTCTTAAGCTGTAGGTGACACTAGCAATGAAAATGCCAGGCTCTGTGTGTGTAATACATAACACTGTGCTGTGTTTTCACTGTATTTAATTGTTATGGGACAATACCAGGACTTTGGCTTTTCTGATTACTCATTTTGAATGCAGCTTTTTTCAAGAGACAGACAGTTTCATATTCCCAGGGAGCAAAGTGCAACCATCTTGAACAGCTACAACCTTTGGCCTTCCTCCACAGAAGTCAGCAGGATTTGGTCATCTCCTATGGGAGAATGATAAAACCTTAGGAATATGTAAAAAAGGGGAATTTTCAGCAGAAACTTACTTTGTTGGCATCAGCTATCCCAAGCTAACTGCTGGAAAGCTCTTCTCCTTGCTTTATTGCAAGGGATGTCTTTAATTTTCATGCACAGTATATTTATGTCCTGCCCAAATATTTTGTCCTTCTGCTTTTACTCTTGAAAAAAAAAAATCACAAGATTGAAAGCTTTCAGCACAGGGGAAACTGCAAGAATATTCTATTGAGGAAGGATAACTGTGGCACTCCTTCATGACTTGCATGGGTGACTTTTGCAGAGCGTGTCTTCAGCCCCTTCTTACATTACAGCTGAGGGAAATATTCTGAATGCCTGTATTTTTTGTTTGCCCATTGTCCTGCTTTTAGCTGCAATAGTTACTTTTCTTCATGGTACCTGGTACAGTGCAGGGTTTTGGGTTTAGTATGAGAAGAATGGTGATAACATTGATATTTTAGTTGTTGCTATGTAGTGCTCAAGGACTTTTCAGTTTCCCACGCTCTGCCAGCGAGGAGGTGCACAAGAAACTGGGAAGGAGCATGGCCAGGACAGTGGATCCAGAGGGATGTTGGCCAGAGGGATGTTCCATACCACAGAATGTCAGGCTTAGGATATATCCTGGAGGCAGTTGGCCTGGAGCCACTGAACGCTGCTGAGGGACAGGCTGGGCATCAGTCAGTGGCGGGATGATGTGCTGTGCATCACTTCAGTGGGACTTTTAATTCCTCTCTTTCTCCTTCCCATTACAGTTTTTATTATTGCTATTATCATTACTAGCATTAGCATGATTATAATATTTTACTTTGTTTTGGCGGTTGAAATGTTCTTCTCTGAACCCAAGAGCTCTAATTTTTTTTTCTGCTTCTCTTCCCAATTCCATCAGGGTAGAGGAGGGGTGGCAGTGGCAGGCAGCTGTGTGCTACATGGTTGCCAGCTGGGGTTAAACCATGGCCCCTGTACATGGGCAGATGATGAACAACCCAACATTTGTTTTCCCTGGGAAGAAGTCTCCCTGTTCTTCAGCAAGGAGTGAGGTGGCTTGTGTGAATCAGGTCATTACAAGAACTTGCATTAGGCTAATAGAAGATCATGGAATTGGCTTAACACTTCAGCAGTTTTATTACTGGAATTGCAGAACTGAATGCCCAACAGAGGGATGAGATCATCCTGGTCTTGCATTCTGCCTCAGCATCCACTCAGAGATGACAGAGCATTGTCAAGAACAGGGAAAGTGCAAATGAATGTGCCAGAATATCATCATAGGCAAGATATGGTGCCTGTGTAGGAACAGGCAAATGGCAAAAATACCACCAGTAAGTAATAGTGGAGTGATTTTTTGGAGTCACTTCTGACTCTCATCTGATGACTTCATGGACATTAAACCCATTAATGGATGGCAGGTTACATCCAGCTGACTACTAACATTGCTTCTTTAATTTATGGCATTCCCTGGTTGTCTTGCATGGCTCTATAACTGCAGTAGGATGTCTGGTCCAGCTGTTTAATATTTTTGTATAGGGTAGTGTGCACAGTGTTGCCATTAAATCTGATTTATTCAGGTTTTTTTTTTAATTTTGATATTAAACCACTGAAACACAGGTTCAGTTCTTGTTTGTTAAACCCTGTTACAATACAGGAGCTGAGTTCTAATGAGCAACTTGGCTGAGATAATATGCAGGCACCTTTTACAGAAGGAAAATATTGGTTGGAAATAAAATTTCAGTCTCAGGCTGCCATGGGTCAGTCATTGTAAAGACAGCTTAAAAATAATGAAAACGTTCTCACTGGATAAAAGTTTTGAATTACGTATATGAATTATAAATGTTAATGATGGATTTCCAAAGTCACGATCAGATTTATGAAGATACTGCAGTATTTAAATGTGCAGGTAGATGTTTTATGGAAATAACAAACTTAAATGTCATTGAGGGCCTCAAAGATGAGATTTTTTTTTTTAGCTATTTTGGCACTTTGCCTGAATCTTTTTAATGAGACCCAGTTTGCTAAGGGAAAAGGAAGTAGTACTTCTGAAAGTTGCTGCAAAGTGTTTGAAACTGTTCTTGAAGAATCGAGAGGTCTATTACTGCTTTACTTGTTTCTGAAAATTGTACATTTTAGACACTTCTCTAAAAGGCAAAGGGAAAGTTGTATCCTGTTAGAATTGCAGGAGCAGGTTTAAGACCAGTGGGAAAACTTGCTTTGAGGTAGTGAGGAGTAGTGATAAGATCGGCCAAGCTGGGAAATGGATAAGATTTCCTTATTCTTTTGCCTAAAACAAATGTTTGGATTTATTATCATTTTATTGATTAAGCTGAAAAATTGGAGACTTTTCTCTTTTGTAATTTCAACTCAAACTATGCAGCACAGCCTCTGAATAGAAAGTGGAATAACAGAAAAGAGATTTAAAAATAATTTCCAGATAGCTCTATATAAGCACTAAAAACAGAAATAAAGGAGATTTTATAGTTTCACAGTAGCATCAAGCAATGAAAATCAATCAATATGAACCAGGTTTATAGTATTAAAACCCATCAGCTCATAGTTGGAAGTAAAACAGGGCCAACATTTACAGTAAGGAAAGCAGATGGAAAGAAATGAGCTGATTAATGGGAATATTTTAAATAAGTGTCTGTGTGTCCATGGTCTTTTATTACAAGAGAAAATCCATTAAATGATGTCTAATTTGTTCACCAAAATCCAATTCTTATGTTACACAGTGGGAATGTGTGGTAGATTGACCCTGGCCAGCAACTGAACACTCACTGGCCAATTGCTCACTGCCTGCAGCCCCTCTCCAGTGGGATGGGGAAGAGAATTGGGAGAGCAAAAGTGGGAAAAGATCAGTTTGAGAGAAGCAGAGCTTTGTGTGCAAGCAGAGAAACCAGGAGCTCCTTCCCATCAGCAGGCAGATGTTTAATCCCCTCCTGTAGGCAGGCAGAATGCTTACTTGGGAAGGCAGATGCTGGAACAGCAAACAACGCTCCTTCTTCCTCCTTTCCCTGAGCTGTCACTGCTGACCACAGCTCCACGGGCTGTGAGGTATCCCTTTGGTCACTTGGAGTCATTTGTCCTGGCTGTGTCCCCTCTTGACTTCCTGCCCAGCACTCAGGGTGAACGTTGCCATTGAAGAGTGATTTTGCCTGGTTTTCCTCCAGTGTAGTTGCTGCTGGAATTACTGTGCCTAGTGGCACTGTAGAAGAAGGTGCTGCTGATGACTGCAGCTGCTGGAAGTTTCTGCAGTACCTTGGTATTTTTCACTTGGCCATTTTGCCAGAATTCACCATTTTCTTGGATCAGCTGCATTCCATAATGAATCCATCAAGACATGTATCTCTCTGGTCACAAGCTGGAGTTGTGTTGCCATTTTCCACTGCTGGAGAGGCTTGACTTTGTTGCTAGTTTATTTGTACCACCTGAAGTTTTGGAGTTTTGCTAGAAATCAGTTCTCAGGGTGTAATTTGGTTGTATGGGATGGCATCTTCATCCCTGCAGCTATGGCCCTCTGTCTGACTTTAGCTGAATGCATTTCAGTTGCAGCTAGGGGCTCTAAATCCTCAGCTTCTTCATTGCCTTCATTTGGACATGATGAATTCCATGTGCATGGGAATCTCCTATTTTGGAATAGTTTAATTTTTGGAGTTGTAAAGTTGCCTTGTCTTTCCGATGGTGATTGTTGCTTAAAACAGAGCTGGACACTCAGTGGGCTGTGTAGTTCTGTTTCCAATGCACAGGCTGTGATTTTGGTCAAAGTGCATGAATTTGGGCTTTTGAATCAGTTTTGCAGATATGCAGGAGGCAGCTCTGTGAGTTACCTGCATTTAAATAAGCCATTTGCTCATTTTTCCTAACCCTGATGGTTGCTTTGGTTCTAAGTGTTTGTATTTTTTGTTCTTTGAAATTAGAGTCTCTGTTACATATCTCTGTTTTAACTTGAGTGGACATCTATGTCTAACTTCAGTTTATTTCTTCCTGAAAATTCTTATTTTAGAATGATAAAAGCAAATAATAAACAGTGAGTATTTGTAACTGGTACAGAGTATCTCTCAGAATACCACCAATACGGAGCTCTTGAGAGTTGAGAACTATTTTATACCATACCCGTACTAATATCTTATCCCTGCCCACTCTTTTAATGGAGGCAATCTGTTTTTAACGTTTTAGAGATGTGTTTAAAGTTGCTATTTCAGTCTACATTTTCATATTTTCCTTTGCCTGAAGCAGCTGATATCCCCTGAATCCTGAACAGGCTATTTGTGTGTGAAGAAGCATTATGGCTCTGTCTATGTAAACAATTTGAGTTGCTTCTGAATGCCCAAGCAGTGCCAGAGTTAGGTAAATAAACTAAGTACATTAATTGCTCCTACATCCCTTGAGTGCTTCCACTTTGTAGGTTTTACAGTAATGTTAATGTATTGTAATCCATTATTATTTGCAAAATTAAAATTTTCTTTCTTTGCCTGCATCTGCCACTGTTAATTCAGAAGCTCTAATAAATGCATTAAAAGAGGGAAGTAATAAGCAAAAGAAAGCCCCTCTGGGAATGTATAATTTTACTTTTTATGCTGTGTTGGAAGAAAATAAGCAGTGTATACATGCAAAGTTAGCATGCTGCTAAAGTGAGACTACAAAGGAAAGTTGTAAAACCCTTCTGTGGCTGTTGCACTTGCATTTGTTACAAAAATACGATGAGAGTCACTGAGTGCAGTGATGTGCTGGAAGCAGGTGTCAGACTTGCACTGAGGGATGGGCCTGTGTAGAAGCTGTGAGCAGTGTCATGCATGGGGATGGGAAGCTACCCATTGGGGCACACTGGATATGTCATTTTATCAGGGAAAATGATAAACCATCAGAGAGCTGAGATGTGTAAAGGAAAGAGGGAAAATCACAGAAGGACCTGTATGTGGACGTATCAGTAAGAATAAAGGTGGCTGAATGAGGAGATGAAGTTTGTCAGGGTAAACTGTTTCGATTTGAGAACAATTGCTTTACTGCCTTTTGGGAGCCTGCTGATACTAAACATGCATTTCTCCTATTAATTTGAAGTGCCATAGGGCAGCAGGAGATGTCAGATACAGATGTTTTGTTTAGCCGTTGTAGGACTTCAAAGGTGAGCATGAGATAGCCCATGACAGGCTGAGCAACTGGGATAAGTCAGAGATTCACAGAGATTCAGGCAGACTAAAGGAAGAAATTAGGATTGGAGCAAGGTGGCGGAAAAGAGGAGAAGAAAGTGGATGGGGAGTGGGTGTTTTGGGAAGCCCTCAAATTGAGTAGGTTTTTTGCAAGGCTAGGCTTGGGCAGAAGTAGGAAAAGCTGAGCAGCCTGGAGGAGAAGAAACATTTGGAAGGAGCAAGGCCACCCAAGAGGAGCCAGGAAGATAGCTACATAGAGGGAATGTACAGGGAGGTGTGTGGCAGGAGCAGCAAATGTGCTTAATTCCTTTTGGTAGCATTCTACTGCATCCTGCAGGGCTTCCATGGAGCTTCAGGGGAGATGCTGGGTTCAGCACCTCCCTGCAGGTGACACACCTGAAGGCTGTGACCTCCTCCACAGCCTGGCTTGCAGCAGCCAGGCCTCACAGGGATTCTGCTGTCCCCTCTGCCCAGGGAGCAGCTGCAGGAACACTTGGCAGGCACAAGTGCCGAGGCACAGGCTCTGTGGGGCAGCTACAGAGCAGCCCTGGGGATAGGAAGTGAGCCTTTCCCAGTGGGTAGGATGTTACAAATGTCCTGTTGTTTCAACGAGATAATCTCCCATTAGTCTAATCACTGTAATTAGTCAAGCTGTCCTCCCTGATGATGTCCCCTGGGACGTGTGTTTCGAAATTTCCCTCCTGTTAGTGCCTGGAGGGTGCTGGATTTGGGAGTAAAGAAGAGCAGCGTTGTTGTCATCCACCCTAAGAAGAGAAATCTGAGCAAAAGGGGCAGTTTCAGAGTATGACCTTGAATAATCACCATAAAAGGAAGTGATGTGATGATCTTTGGCAGAGTGTGGGTGAAAGTTAGCAAAGGAATAAGCTCATTATGCTGAAGGGGATGTATATATTTGTACAGGGGAAAGGAAGCCTCTGGTGGGATATTTGTTTCATGATTTCTGCCCTAAGCATACATTCTGGTGGAAGACTGTAAGTCTACAGCTGCTAGGGTACTTCCAATCCAGAAACAGGCATGTTCAGTAATACGGATTTTATGCAGGCATAAAGCAATTGCAGTAAAATAAAGGAGGTTCTTTAATTTCATGAGGCTTAAAAATGTGTATGGTCCACAAGGCCGCACAAATCCCTCTTGATTTTCTAATGTGCAGCAGCATTGGGATTTTCAGAATAAATGGAGCTAATCATTTCTAGGAGCTGGTCTGATCCATTGCTTGAGAAGCTGAGAGCTCGGGCTTGTTCCCTTGAGTCATTTGTAACTCCTTTCTTCTGTCTTAAAATGTTAATACGCAGAGCTGTGGAACTTCATGGCTTTTGTAAAGCTTGGTGAATTGCTGCAGTGAAAGATTGTCCTCCATAAAGTATACAGTGTTATTCCTAGACTCCTGTGGGGTAGAGTACCCTCCTTTTGTGTGTATTGGACTGAAGGGCTGAATAGCAATTGTTGAAGCCTTGAATATTTGCAATGAATTATGGAAGAAGAATGGAAAAATAGATAACTTGCCATTAATGTAGGTAAGAAACAGATATGCATGTAAGTGAACATAAATGTGTATTTGCCAGGCTTTCAGGGAACATAAAATTGCTATTAAAGTAGAACACAACAGCTTTAACATTAAGTAGAGCTTCTGTGTAGGAATAGGATAAATATCAGACTGTAAGTAACTGTAAAGCCCCCCTGAAAAACAAGGCTATAGAAATACACACGTGCCTTTCCACTCATGTCCCTTGTTCATTAAAAATGGTCAAATGCTGTGAATCAGCAACATCTGTTTCCTGAGTTCTGTTTAGGAGATGCTGATCTGCATTTGGTTATATTATTGTCTCACATCCAGAAACATCACATTTTGGCTCCTTTGAGGAGTGTACCAGCAATGCTTCTGGTTCCAGAGAGGTACCTCATCATTCTGTTGCTGCTCTGCCCCTCCCACTGGCTTGTACCTAACGATACAAAATGTTTCTTCCAAGTTCAACAACCACGCTGGTTTATGTGCAGACTGAAAATTTTAGTAGGCAGAGGAAGTGCTTTTAAACAGCAGCTCTGATTTTTAAAAGCAGCTGCAAAAATGTCTCCCAATGATTTCTTAGTTTGGCCAGGAAAAAAGAAATATATTCTCATCCTTTTAGTGTGTTATAAAAGTTTATACTAACATAATTCTAATGCAATCAGTAACAAAGCAGAGCTGTAAAATAAGTATAACACGATGGAAACAAGCATTATTATGGTCCTCCTTACCAACCCAGAGCTAAACTTTCAGTGTGAGCATGAAGTTTGGTATTTTTGGTCCATCAATAACACCATTTAGTATTTAAAACTTACTACATTAGAGTACTATAAAATCACCGTGACTCCTTTGCATGTCATTAGCATTGTAGAGATCTGCTTCTGGTGTCTGGCTGATGGATTAGACACTTTTAGATCATCATTACATCTCTGCCATTGCTGGTGCTGTCTGTATCCGTAAGAGTAATTCTGGCAATAAGCATTAAGTGATATCATCACTCTTCCACATAGTCTCTGGAGAAGCCAAGCAATGATGTCATGTCTAAGCAGTCCTTTAATCCCAGATGTATCTTTTAATGTCCTGATTTACATGTGTTTCTGCAATAGTGTGAGGAATTACATTCTACACTGAAGCTTAATGTTTTTGTTTGTTTGTTTGTTTTTCTTGGGCTGTCAATTTTTCAAATTCAGTAGCAGAAGTACTTTTCAAGAAAAACTGTATTTTTTAGATTGAAGTCTGTATAACCACATACACATCATACACAGGTATGTTAGGATTAGAGTTTGTAACTTGGCTGGTTTTCCCATACCCATGTCCCAGTCCTAAAAGAGCTTAGATGAGATTTTGTCAAGAAGGTTCCTTGGATTGAGTTTTGTCAGGATTTATTTGCTTGCTTGTTTATTAGAACTTTTCTGTGCTAGTGGCAGCCTTAAGTCAGTTGCATTTCAATTGTCAGAAATGCTTTTGCTGAACTAATTGACTTTTTTTAATTCAGCACACTAATATAAATTATATCAACAAAAGACAATGTCATTGCTATAGGCTGTGCCTGTGATAGCATTAACTGCTTCAGTTGTGCCAAGATGGGTTGTACTTGCATAATGATACCAGCAAACTATTTCTGAAGCAGACCTTGCCTGAGGCACGTGCTTAACTTTACATAATGCAAATAATTTCACTGATTTCAGAAATTATTTATAAGACAAAATCTTGGCCCCCTCAGTCCACAGACTTCAGTGGAGCTAAAAGCCACCCACAAGGCATAAAACATTTTCAAACTCTGAACTAGAGCTGATAGAGTCCCTGGGGCTGCAACAGAATTGATCTTTTGATATTGAAGAAGAGGTGAGACTTGTGGGTAAACCGTGGAAAACTTAAGAACTGTAGATGTAACTTATTATTCATGTGAAAGAGAGAAGGGAATGAGCAGAGGCTTGCATAAAAGCAATAACATTGCCAAAGGGGTGGTCTAGGAAAATGGCCTTTAAAGCAGTATTTTAGATAAATAACTGTGGAACAAGATTGAATCTGTCAAGAGGGTTTTATCTCTGCAGATGACAGGATGCTCTGGATGGCCTATTAGCGACACTATGCGGAAACCATCTGCCAGGCTAAGGTAGAGCTTAGATACAAGATTCAAGAACCAAGAGCAAGCTCCAAGGTGAAGATGCTATTCAAGTTTTGGGCTGATGCAATAGGAAGATGGTTATTGTACAGAAGTCATAAGGAAAGAAGATAATGGGCAGGAGAGTTTTTGGAAGAAAATTAAGATGTCTGCCTTAGTAATGATGAGTTTGTGGTAATTGCTAAACACACACCCAAAAATATGAGAAAAGAAGCTGAGATTTCCATTTGAACAGACGGTGTGGTGTTTTGGAAGTCATCAGGCAAGCAGAAATTGTGTTTGCAAATGAGAAGAAGTGTGGAAGGGAAAGAGAAGGAACAGAAAGGACAGAGGCTAGTGAAGCTACAAAACTGAGGTGTGAAGCACGAGGAGAGTCCAGCAGAGCACACACTGTGTTGGCACTTGGGAAACCAGGAGGAAGATGCAGAGAATGCTATTCCCTGGAACAAAGAAACAGCACAACAGCAGGAGCAGGAGCATGACCAAAACTACTGAAGTGCCTGACTAAGAGGCTGTGGAGTTACTGTTAAAAGTATTTCCCATTGACTGTAAGAGCATAAACCAGATGTTTATAGACTGGCTTTTTTCGGAAGGAATTCTAAATTATTACTGTGGTCATCTCAGAGTGGCTGATGTGTTTTGGCATGGGTTTTTCAAGATGGGAGGGACTAAAGCAGATTTGAAGTTTATTTGTATTGTGATGGGAAGGGTACAAGGAGAGAAGGTTGCAAGGGAGGTCTGAGATCAAGGAGATCACCCTCATAAACAGAGCTGGTTACAGCAGGAGACCTGTTTTGTGCAATCATCAATGAATGATCCCTTGAACAAGAAAATTAGTGACATGAACTGTGACTGAGAAAGTCACATTGGACCAGTCATGTAACTCTGTGGTCTACAGTGTACATTTAACAAGAATTTGGCCCTTTGACTACTTTGTGTGATCTGTTTGAGTCAATGTATGTCCAGCTCTGGGTGCATTTGAAAGTTGTTTATTCTGGCATTGGGAAGGCATGATGGACATGTGCCTGGAATCCTGAGGGCTAAAGCAGGGTGAAAGCAGTGTCATCCTGATGTCATGCATCAAATATTGCATGGGACAGATTGAGCTGCTGCAAATGCCTCGTGAAGCTCTTAACCATCCAGGAATTATTCCATGCTTTTCTGGTATCTGAGGCACGTGCTCGTGCCTCAGCAGAGAATGCTTGTCCTGTGCCCCAGGAGACACAGGGCCCTGGTTTTCCTCAGCCAGTTTTGCACTCCTTTCTGCAATATCACTGATACAAGTTAGTTCACTTATTTGGCTGCTATGGGGCTTTTTAAAGTACATTTGAATAGATTTAACAAAAATTTTCATCACCTCTTAATACAGTCAGCTTGCTGTGTTCAGATGGGCCAACTGAGGCATTGCCTTGGTACAGACACAGACAGAGGCTTGTTGAATGATGGTATGATGTGAGTGGTTTCAGCTACTTAGCACCCATGTTTCTCTTCCTTTTTACTTTGTCCAAGTGAATGCTGTAATGGGCTGTCCCTGAGGACAAGTAGATAGCAAGTGTCTCCTGTCCATGAAGACCTCTGGAAATGCAGTGTCTGTGTTCAGCCCTTGCTGAGCTGCTCAGCACCTGTGAGCAGGAGTAGGCCTTCGGCTTCTGCTTTGAGTGCAGTGTACTCTGGGTAGCAGAAACCCTTATCTTGCACTTCCATACTGCTGCATGGAGCAAAGGCCAGTGTAAGAGCAAACCCAGCCCATGCCTCCATGGGTATTTTGTCTTGCTTGTCTCTTCATGAGCACTAATTTGCAGTGAGACAACCCAAGGCTGACAAAAGAGAGCTTTGTTGCTTTCTGCTAGCTTAAAGAGAGACAAGGAGAGACTTCTTGACGCACTTGCCATCACTGTCCAGACCTTTTGTAGGTTTTATCTTCTCTGGCTGCAGAGTTTGTGAGATGCAAATCACCTCTCCTGAAAATGCCCTGTGATTTCCATAGGAGGAAATCACTCACTGCAGGTTAGGCAATGACTCCTGACTTGCAAGTGTTGCTGTATTCAGGTGTCTTCAGACAACTTTGAATTCTAAAAGCTGTGACAAATACCAGCATGAGGCCAGCCTGAGCACTTACTGCTTACACTGGGGTTTGCTGCCCTCCTGGTTGTGTTTTGTCAATGGGACTGTAAATGGGGCTGCACCATGAACCGAGCATCAAAATTATGGAGAGTCAGAAACATGGAAGAAAGTGAAAGTATCTTTTGATCTTTAAGTGACCCATTTCATCGTGTGGTCCCACAAAACCTTTACATGTGTAGTTAAGGTTCTAAATTGCAGCACGGGGAAGTTAATAATGGGAGCAGAGACTTAGGGTGCCCTTGGACACAGCAGAACAACTGACAGATCAATTTCCTACAGTGCTGTTTAATTCCTCTAGGGGGTTTCTGCCAGCATCCAAAACCTTGTAAGCCACCTAATTCAGGAGTTGGTTTATTACAAATACTGAAGGATGCATTTAAAACCTAATCCCTGCACTTCTCTTGTACCGTGGCTTGAAACCCAAACTATTTTTGTAACATTATAAGGTGTGACTATCAGTAAATGAGATCTTTGAAAAAACCCCAACCACCCTACAGAATCTCTTGGGACCAAAGTTCTGTATTATGCGAGTGCAGTTGCAGAAGTTGACAATATCTGTATAAATTCATGGAGGGAATTGCTTTGGAGAAAGTCTTTTTTCCTTTATGAAGGGAAATCAGTCCCCCAGAAACCACACATTTGGTGCGGTTGTGACTCCTCTTTATTCTGAATACTGACAATCTCTTGGGACTGAAGTGTACTCTTTGTTCACCCTTTTAGTATCAAGATGTGCATCCCATTGAAGGTTTTCAGAATGAGGGGAAAGATGGGGAAGGCAAAGAAAATGTTTTCCTTGTAGATGTCCCTGTGGAAAAAAGCCATTATGTCTTTGTTCTTCCCTTGTACTTTCCACAGGCATCTTGTTTACACAGTATTTCTCAAAACATTTCTAGGTCAAATCAATCTTTTCTGAACCAGCTTTGACCTCACTCTTATATATTTATGTGACCAGCTGTTCTCAAGATAAGTGATACAAAAGAGGTAAGGAAAGGAGAAAGAGCAAAGGGAAGGAGCAACAACTTTTCTGTCTTCTCTGCCTCTGTGAAATATTTATGCAGCAAATAACCTGAAGGATTGTTTTTACTTCTCCCGTTAACTAAGCTGCTACCAGAGATGTTAGCTGACATGAATAGTCATTCATGAGCACAGGTAGCAATATTTATCTCCTTCCCATTGCAGGGACTGGGAGGTCCATAGCTGTGCAGGGTCCTTGAAGATGCTCTCTGTGGGGGACAGCCATTATATTCTTGCAGCTGGACAGGCATGGGATTATCTTGATGCTCTTCAAATGTTCCTTCTTAAATGTTCCTCGCATGACATTGTCATCAGACACACCATGCTTCCAGTTAAAGGAATATGTTTGGAGTGTTTGGTCTCTCCAAACACATTGCTTTGTTTGCAGAACCATGTTCTTCCACATTTCAGAACCATGTTCCTCCTCAGTCTTGTATTCCTGGGGAACGTATCTTGAAAGAAAGATTCAGTTTCCTTCTACGGAAGTTTCATGCAAGTTTGGTAGGGTTAGTAATAGTGATCATTCTTAAGATTAGAGCCAGCCACTTATGATGGTTATCTTAGCAGGTAAGGAGAGTGAGCATCACTAGACATCCACAAAAGTCCAGGCACCTTCATAAAGTGTCAGTTACTCTTTGTGGATTGGGAAATTGACCTCCAGAGAACCATGTGCTGCCAAAGAGAATTTGTGGTATCCAAGATATCCTACCCTATTCACAAAGTTTAAGAAAAAGAAGTAGGATTATCCTGACTTTACAGATTAGATTGCAAGCAGAGTAAGTGTTAGTTAAATGTGTCAGATCTAGAGTTTGAATCATAATCATCTGAATCTCAGACTGGTGCTTTAGTCTCTAAAAAGGACTGATGTTCTGGAGAGGAAAAGCTTGCAGCAGTCAAAGTTGCAGCTTTAGGGAAGTGACTGGCCAGAAAAATGAGTGTTAGCCAAATGTTTTTCATTTCTGTGTTTGTGTGAGAGAAGCTGTGCATGCTAATTTGGTAAAAATTCAACTTCATCATTTAATTAGAAGTTGTTGTTATCTCAAAACTTTGCAGCACTCCCACATTTCTCCTGACAGCTTGGGCTGTGTGACACAGACAAGCTAGGATAGTTTAAATGTCAAAATATGCTTTACATTCTTGTGTGTGTATATATATCCATGCATTATTGAGTAAAATAAAACTATGCAGTGTGACAGATTACATTTCTCTAATTGTCATCATTCTTTAAATGAATTTGTGGCTGTCAAGAGAAATTTGCACTTCTGGAAGCATGGGAAACCTTAGAATCATCTATGCTGAAAATAAGGCCAGGCCTTGCTCTGTGTAGCTCCTTCCTGAACATTGCTGGAGGTGGCTGAGCTGATTTGGATACATTTGGTGTTGAATGCTTTCACTTGCTTTGCTAATTGCATACCAGGCTGTATTTCATGCAGAACTCTGACCATTTTTCTCTATTTATCAATGATTTTTACTGTTTGTGGGAATAAAGAAGTGGGAAGCTTGTATGCTGAGGGAGCTGGTTCTTCATGTGTTCCTGCCGGATGGCCCCTGCTGCTGTGATGTTTGTGGAGCAAGAAGCCGGTGCACCCCCATGAGTTAGAGAAGGTTTGTGTTCTCTTTTTGGAGGTGGATGTGAATTTAGCAGTAGGCTGGAACTGGGAATCTGTTAGCTAAATTTTGCTTAACCTGGGGAACTTGGGCCAGCTTAGCAGAAGTTAAAGAAGCAGTGCTTTCTCCTGGAACGTTATTGCTGGTGCACAAGAGGCTGACATGACCCAGCAATGTGCACTTGCAGCCCAGAAAGCCAACAGTGTTCTGGACTGCATCAAAAGCAGTGTGGCCAGCAGATCCAGGGAGGGGATTCTGCCCCTCTGCTCTTCTCTGCTGAGCCCATGTGGAGCTCTGCATCCAGCTCCGGGGTCCAGCACAGGAAGGACATGGACCTGTTGGAGCAAGTCCAGATGGGGCCACCAAGATGATTAGAGGGATAGAGCACCTCTCATACAAGGAAAGCCTGAGACAATTGGGATTGTTCAGCCTGGAAAAGAGAAAGCTTTGAGGTGACCTAATTGTGGCCTTCCAGTACCTGAAGGGAGCCCACAGGAAAGACGTAGAGGGACTATTTACAAGAGCATGTAGTGACAGGACAGGGGGGAATGGCTTCAAACTAAGAGAGAGTGGGTTTAGATCAGATAACAGGAGGTTCTTTGCTGTGAGTGAGGGTGGTGAGACACTGGCACAGGTTGCCCAGAGAAGCTGTGGATGCCCCATCCCTGTCAGTGATCAAGGCCAGGTTGGATGGACCTCTGAGCAACCTGGTATAGCGAAAGCTGTCCCTACCTGTGGCAGAGGGTTGGAACTAGGTGATCTCTAAAGTCTCTTCCAATCCAAACCATTCTATGAGTCTGTGATTATTTCCTTATGCGTGTGTTAGGCAGGCTGAAGAGGTGTGTGCACATCACTCATGGATATACTATTACGAGGTTGCTACAAGCAGCCACTGAAGAACGTGAGAAAGGAAAGGAAGTTGTTAAGAGATGCAGATTGAAACAAAGATGACTCATCTGATGCCTTAACCATAAATGTCACCAATAATTTCTAGCTAGGCAGAAATCAACAACTGCTGTTCCAGTTGGCTTTCCTATTTCCTCTAAAAATATTTAATTTTGAGTTTTGTTTACTATGCAGGAGCAATATTTTGTATGCTGCGTAGATCTAAAGCCGTATATTGTCACTTAAGGGGACAGTATCCCCAGTAGGGATACTGGAGGTGCCAACCTTGGCACTAAACTGTCTCCTGTTAATTAACAAGCTCCGACTCTGGAAACCTTAAAACTATGAGCTCTGGTTGTCAGCTGGATCTCTGGGTTGAGAAACATGGTTCAAATGGCCATTGCATGTAGGAAATTACAGGCAGCAACAGAGGCTTCAGCAGCACCTCAAGTTCCATGTAGACACATGGTCTCTTCTTTTATAGCAAATGTGTCACATCACTCAGGGATTGCTGTATTGGTTTCCTCAGATTCCTTTACCTGGTTAGATGCTCTGTTGCTTTGAGAGGAAATCTGGAATTGAATGCCACAGATAGAATGCTCTTTCCTTGTCCTGCTTTTCTGGATGCAGATGGATGCCCTCTGTACACTCACAGCAGCAGCAGCAGCCAAACTGGTACATCACACCACTTTCCTTCTGCCTAAAATGAAAGAGAGACTACTTCTGATTAAAATTCAGCCAGAGGCTCTAATACTATAGTATTAATAGCGGTCCTGGCCTTGACAAAAATAGCTGTTAAATGGGGAGTAAAAAGCTTTCTGTGTTTGCCAGAGTTGTAATGAAAATGGTGGGGCTGTCATAAATACGATGTTCCTAGTTAAAATTATTATGGCTTAACAATTTTCCGATGCATTTCATTGGGTTATTTCCGGCACATTCAGATCTTGGAGTTGTAAAGGCTTAATAGAAGATCTTGACAGTGAGTCATGATCAGTGCCAGAGGACAAAGCAGGCAGTGTTTGTGAAATACGCTCGCATTCTTTACTCACCACCTCGACGTCGCTGCTGTGCTCGTTTGTTGTCATCTTTATATGTGTCAAACTCTGAAAGAAACACTTGAACCAGTTTATGGCTGTGGATTGCTAAATTCAGCATATAGTGTGATGCACACTGTATGAGCCCAACAATGCTCATGGCCTGTAAATGTACAGGCTGACTCCTCCTCGTCCTTGATGTTCCACAGAAGTGGCTGGAGCTGGGTCACTCTACAATTCCTGAAGCCTGAGCATAATGATGCATCATTGATGCAAGTTATTACTTTTAGGAAAAACTAGAGTTTACAAGGAATCAAGCATGCATGGGTTAATGCTGAACTGTGAAGCATGGCCAGAAGTTACATTTGCCAGATCTTTGTAGATGCCAAGGAACTCAGGGAAAATTTAAATTCCAGCCTGTGTGATAATGGTGGAACAATAGCAGCTGAGAAAATGTGCAGAAATATTTTATTCTGAATGGTAAAGTGACTAATGCTGTTCATTTATGATCCACACAGTAGGGAAGTGCATTTGCCTCTCTGTAGCTCCAGTTTCAGTTTGTAGCAGGAACTTGAACACTGGATGGCTCCAGCTTTCATTAATTGTAAATTCTGTTTCATATTTCTCCATAACAGAGGCTGAACTCCTCTTAATATTTTTTTTGTTGTTGATTCCTAGTGGGCTTTGTAAGTGGAAGGAGACACATATTTGGAAGTTCTGCTGCTGACCTGCAGGAATATTGCTTTCTTCTCATTTTTGTGTATTCTGAAATAAAGGGAAAAGAACTATAAATTTATCCTGAAGCCACGAACTGCACAAACCCTAGCGTGGCGTTATGATCTTTGTAACTGTAGAGAACATGTTGCTGAGTATGGAGGACACCCCAGAAATACTGGACTGCCAATACTTGATTGAGGTTGCTTGTTTATCTTATACTGAAGAGACCAACTAGGTCTGGAGGAGCATTCCCATTTACAATTAGTCAGTGTACCAGAAAATACCCTGCTGTTTATCTCTGGCTATCTCAGCTGACGAAAGAATGCAGCACAGCCATATCAGACAGCATAAAGAGCTCCCTGAATTCTCACCTCTTTTTTTTTTGCAGGGTTGTGTACGAGATGAGGGTATTTGGTTGCTTAGTTAAATATATCCTGAAGTGCCTTTCTGAATCCATAGCCTTCTGTGTAGATTACTTTTATGAAGAAATAGTAATAATAATAGTCCTAATAAAATATTTTCTGCACTACTGTAAAAATCATGTATTTTTTTGCAGAGAAGGTGTATGACTGCACAAGCTAAAGAAATTGGATGTGTGTTTTCTTGCCTGATAGTTGGTGGCTTTTCCAAAGCTTATAAGCAAGCTTGGTATATAATGCCTTTGGGATCCCTGTGTTGGTAATAATGTTTGCTATTAACACCTTAGTCTTTGTGTTTTGGTGGCACTGGTGGTCTAAAGATTTGTAGGGAGGGCTCTTATGTTTTACTCTGATACACCTACAGAGACTCTCTGAGAACCAGTAAGAGGCTGGAAAAAAAAAAGGCGTGGAGAGTAATTATGATATGAGCACTTTCAGAAACTGTCTCCTCAGAACACTTTGGTGCAGTTGGTAAACACTCGGGAGACAAGAGCGTGAACGTACATACGTGTCAGGATAAACAGCATTTAGGCTGCTGCTCTGCTGGTAGTTACAGTGTGTGTCTAGGTGAGGCTGTCCTGCCCTGTGACTGTGTGGGCTTTGGGCAGTGTTTGACAACCATCAGATATTCTTTTCAATACCTGCCTCTCCTACCAACTGCTCTTTTCCAGGCACCAGGTAGCAGCTGCCTGTCTGATCACCTGAACTGTCTGCTACTGACTCTGTCTTGAATCCCACCTCCAGGTGATCAGACTTCTGCAGAGTCTGCTGGATGCTGGATATGCCTCTCAGATTTCTTTCTTGGGTAGTAAGGTTGCATGGCATGCTGCTGAGGAACTGGCAGGATCCATCCTATCCTCTTAGAGAGATGCCCTTTCCAGATTTGATCTATCACATAAAAGATAACCTGCTGTGATTAATCAAGGCTCGGCTGTCTCCTTTGATCAGAGCTTCAGTTATCGATCCCTGTGTCTACACTGTACATAAATCATTCAACTTTCACAGAAAATCATGTACCTTTGGTGCCCTTTGGTCAGAATGGAGGGTGTTGGCTGTCCTGGTTTTTAGCAGCATAGCTGAGAACCCAGAAAAAGCAGCAGCTGTGAGCTAACACAGCAACAGTGTCCTCAGTCTTCTAGCCTGCTCTGAAAAATGCAGGCTAACTGGATGCTGCTGTTCTTGCTGTGCATGCTGGATGTGGTTAGGACTCCCAGGTGTGTGGCAGCCTTGGATAAATATGAAATACTCTGCTGGATTTACCTGGGGAACAGTTGAAGCATGGAAATGCTGCACGGAATCAATGGCTGATACTCACAAATTCGAAAAATGTGTTGCTTTCTTAGTCTTCTTCTCTGAAAAGCCTGGAAGTGCTGAAAAATATTTTTGCCTAGCTATAACTACTTATGAAAGAAGACTTTATCATAAGGAAGGCACCTGCTATAAGTCACACAAGTTAAATAACATTTTAATATGCACTGTTCAAAATTGAATTACCTGAGGAAGAAGAGGGTTTTGCAAATTCATTTTCTGTTGAATGATGTGTATGTGATTCCATTTAGAAAAGTTTGAAAGCCAAACAATTGTGTTACTGTCTTGTTATGATTATATTTGGTCCTGCATTTCCTCCCAGTTTCTGTTCTAAGGAGCTAGGAGAAGTTACGTGAATGTGGTAACACGGGAGATTATTATATTGTTCAGTAGGTGCTATGACATTTCTTATTTGTATATATATTTTTACAGACTGTGCTGACATTTTAGCTCCTGATGTGGGAACGAGAAATAAAAAGAAGGGATCAGAAGAGAAATGATAAAGAGGGGGAAAAAACCAAGCTGTGATCTAAGATAGAATTTGAGGAGACTATCTACAAGAATTTCTGAAAGAAATCCTGGATTTGATACATTTCACATTATCTGACAAATAGCGTATTAAAAAAGCCAAAATTAAAGGTAAATACATGGGAGGTGGGCTGCAGTACTGAATTTAAAATGTTGGCAATTTCTGTTGTTGGTTTGACATTTGATTGTTGCAGGGGATTTGGAGTTTCTTTTGGAAGAAGAATGAAGCTTTCCTGTTAACAGCATATACAACACCACCACACATCCTCCAACTTCATTGATGGACAATGTTTTGTACCCAAAATGAGTGCCTTTAATATTACACATTTAGTTCCAATAGCTGTACCTCTTCTTGGCAGAACATTCAGATGTAGATTAAATAGCCATGTTGTAAGGTCTTGAGTTCATGCAGGAAGGCAGTTGTGAGGCAGAGCAACACTAGCACAGCATCCTTTTTCAGCAGTAGCTCAGAGCAAATGCTTAGGAAATAGAAGAAACAAGACATACAGGGATAATTGAGTGTTCTGACTGCTTACTGTTTGACTAACAAGCAAAATGACTCTGCTATTGCAAGCCCGAAGCAGAGGCTCAGAGACACTGCTGTCAGTTCTCTTTGGAACAGGATTAAGTACAAATACCACACTTTGAGCTTTTCCACATGAGCAATCTGGGTTTGCATCAGTGCAGGTGGATCAGTTTGAGGCCTCTGCTTCCCAAGTGGGGCTGATTCTGTAAGCATCTCTGTAAGGTGGGCAAGACTTCTGTTCTGGGCATGATGCTGCAATGACATGAACACAAATTAAGCCTGAAGTTAACAACTGTCCTGCACTGTGATTGCAAACCTGGCTCTCAGTAGCTGCAGGGGTGTTTGTCCTTCTCATGCCTGTGCATTTTGAATGAATAGCAATAAGAACTATTTAGGATTACTGACTCTCAAGGCTGCTGAAGAAGAGGAAAGAAATGTATGTTTGTGGGTGTCTTTTCAAGTTTGGTTTCTGTCTGCACGCAAGTGCAAAAGGTTTGTCAGGCACTTAGCTTGGGATCTAAACTAGAAATACATCTCCTCTTTAGGAATCTGTTCCTTTTCCCTCCTTCTGCAGTCGCACCAGAGCAATGCTGCAAAGTGGCAGCAGCTATTTCAGCTGTCAGGTCATTCCTCTCACTTTCAGTTTAAGCAGGATCCACAGCCTGGCTGTACTTCTTGAAGAGGAACAGAAAGACCTGAAGATGCCTCTGAGTTTCTGCATTATAACTGCTATTTGTAATAATTTGATGTTCTCCCTGAAAATTGAAACTATAAAGTTGATGAATTAGTTTCAGATTCTTTTTTCTGTTGGTCTTCAGTTGCATGGACTGTTTAACACCAATGATGGATAGTTTCATTACAGTTCTTGTCCTATAAGCATATAGGATCTTTATGAAAAAGTGATTTAGGATTTCTTTATGATGGCAGAAAATGTCATAAAAGATGCCTTGCATGGTACTAATCCTCAAAAGTGAGGTGAGTATTATGTTTTTTTCTGGAAGAGCAAAAACTTTAAAACCCGTTGGAATTTGACACCCTAAATTGTTACTTTTTAAATGTTTTTCCTCTCCATCCTCCTTTCTCATATATTAAAGCCTCTCTGGTAATCGTCATGGAGACTGCTACAATGCTTTTTGTGATTTCTTTTTTGGTACTGAAAAAATTGTTTCTGTTTCATGTAGGGTTTTTTTCCTTTTTCTATTTGACCATTGAATCCGAGCCAGGCATAAAATTGAGTACAGAAGGGAAAAGCTTGTCTTTCAAAGCGGCAAATATTTAAATAACTATTTTAAACTCTTCATTTAGTAACAAACCAGCAAATGTTGAGGCCCTCACAGATGGCCTCATATTGCTACTCTCTGTTTTAGACACTCCTCTGACCATCCCTCAACATTGCTGTATGAACCAGTGAGTTCAGCTGGGAGCATGGTGAATAATTTCCTGTCTGGTGTTAGCAGTCTCCGAAGCAACCAGGTTAAAAATTGATGGAGGTTATATAGACTCTTCACCCTCTGGTTTGCAAAAAGCTTTAAGTTTGCTGAATAAGGTATTAAAAGCAGAAGGTATTATCAGACAGCCTTGGGTTTGTATTGGTGTATGGTTTTTCCTTCCTTTTGAATTCTATTTGGTAGTATGAAAGGAGAACTTTAAATATTCTACTGAAAAGGAATGGGTTTTATACCAGTCTTTTTCTCTTATTTGTGAGAGCCAATATTTTGAGGCACTGTCCTTGAACTGGTAATAATTTAACAGGTGGGAAATATGTACTTCCTAATTCCTAGGTGAAAAGTGATAAAAACTGTGAAGTTACTTGCACAGGGGTTTTGTTAGCTGGAGTTATTCTCTCCAGGCTTTTTGTCCCTGATAGAGTTTCTGGTGCTCAGTGCAAATGAAAAGAACTTCTGGAGAGTCAGCTCATTGCGGAAATAGCAGAAGCCTGTTCACTGAGAATAATCTCTCACTGAGACATTAATTCACAGCAACAGCGTTTCTTCTGCTTTATTTCCCCCAGCGCTATGTTAAAGTGGCTCAGCCTTCTCGATGTTACAAGCTTGCATTGCTCCTTTAACCTTCTCTGAGCTTTAGGTGGTTGATGTCAGATCTGGCCCACTTGAAGACATGTTTCATGTTCTTTTACACACTGTAATTGTAGCTTTCTTGTTCTCTAAGTGGTGTCCTTCATTGCTGTTTTCCTTGCACTCTACACATACACTTTCTCAATAGTGTCTCTGTGAGTATGAACCAGCAAAGGGTGATTCCCAAGTACAAGGCCTGGCTTAAAAGGAACAGATCCTTCAGAGTTGAAGAATCAAGCTGTGTGATGCTAGAGGCAGTCAGTTGTGAATGATGTGAAATAATCCTGTAATTATCCCATTACTTTTTCATAAATGGAATATCTCCAGAATGCCAACTGCCCCAGCTTTGGGTGTATCTGGTCACGAAATTTGTCTTTAAGTTCCACATAGCATTAAGGTTACTCAAAGTGTATGTGTGTGCTGTAGCTTCCATTGCAGCTGCCTTTTGAAGGGACCTTACGGAGGGGTTGCTGTGCCATAACTCGTTAGGAAGCTTGGTTGATTATGGCATTTGCTGCTTGTTGGTGGCCATAACTGTCTTCCTATGAACTTGGCAGTCTCATCCTCTGCATGCCTGTTTTATATATTGTCCTTGAAACTCTAGATGGCAGGGACCATTTTCTGTGATGTGATACCGTTGATTCTTATCTCAGATATCTCAACCTTCATGGGCTTCCCCAGGTTAAGTACTGATAATTGACTGTTGTCAGTAGGTCTGTCAGTTTTGCCTTGTTCCTCTTGTGTTTCAACCACGTAATTCTGAGAAATGCCTGCAGTTATTTTTCCTTGTCTAAAGCAAAATATGAGCAAGTTAAGTGAGTGAGTCTGGTGGTTCTCAAGTACTTGGACCTCGTATGTATGTCCAGCTATGCACTTGTGGACTGTTCTCTGCTAAAGTGGTTATGTAATGTGTTGATAACAGTTGATTATGTTAAAAAACAATTAGTTGGGTTTTATTGTTATTTTTACCTCCAGTATTTTTTATTTCTGAAGTGAACTTGTAGAATCATTGTAGAAGACAGCAGAGTTGTGAAGTTTCAGATGGTCAGGATTCTCTGTATAATCTTGAAAAGTTAGTTCAGGTGTCTGCCTTTGATTTATTGCTAATTTTTATGTAAGACAATTCCGTATTTCTGAATGTTCTATATAAAAAGCCTTTTTGGTCTGTTTTGTGAATTTTTTGGGATTGATCTTGTGATCAATCTGACCTTGTGATTTTTCTTAAAGTGCATGGTGATTTTGTTCGACACGTAATGACTTTTATATATGTCTGCAGCCTGTCAGCTGAAGATGTGAGCACATATTTGTTAAATGCAGGCTGGGGTTGGTGGTGTACAAGACAAACCATATAGACAGTCATTGCTCTGAGCTAATCTTATCTTCCGGAGCAAAGCATTTCTGAGGAATTTCTAATTTTGACAACTGGGATCAAATGTCTGACTTCTGAGGGCTGACAATAATGCCAGGGGCTGAGCTGCTTTGTCCTGTTGCTAGCAACCGTGCAGTTAAAACCCCACTAAATGCCAGGGAACCATGCATCTCAGCTGGTGAGGTTCTGGGTGGGTGGTGTGCAGGGTAAGGCATCAGCTTCAGCAGTCTTTATGGGGCAGAAATGCTGTGGCTGCTCAGGGGTAAAAATAGTTCTGGGTTTTCAATGGCTGCATTCCATGGCGGGAGCCTGAAATCATGAATCAGGGCTCAGCTCTCGGTCTGTGCGAGACCAACTGCGAGAGCAGACGCCCAGGAGGGGAGCAGCCGGCTGAGATGAGGCCGAGCCCGGCTCCGCTGATACTCTGGGAAGGACCTGTGCTGCTCGTACACTCCCAGCAAGGTATCGTACATTCCGATTTTGATTTCCAGTAGGAGTGTAGTTACTTGAGTGTGAATAATTAAAGATCTACTGAGCTGTGCAAAATTTGCCACTCAAGCAAAGGCAGCTTTTGAAAAGTGTCTGTTCTGTGCGAGTTCGGCTTCACAGGGACTTGTAGCTTCACACTTTACAAGCTTCTAGAGACCTGTGATAGTATATTGTGATTGGAAGGGCGTGCTGCTAATTCCCACCTGAACACTGGTTTGTGTGAGTGTTTGTCCTTGATTTTTCATGGCTTTTTTTTTTTCTTTTCAGAAATTTTCCAGCCTGGAAATTCCTGGGAATTTAGATATGTAAATAGTAGTCCTTTGAAACCCTTCTGCAAAAGTGCTTTTTAAGACTGTATGTAAAACATGGCTGATTAACTCCTAGATCTCTTTAAAGCTTCATGAGATCTATGCAAGTTTAAATTGCATTTTGAAAAAATTCAAATGATTATTCTCAGCTGTTTAAAACATAATTTAATGGGAGGGAATTTTGTACTTACAGTCAGGACTTTGTGTTGAAAGTGTTACTTTAAAACTACCAAACTTTTGTGACCAACTTTAGCTTTAAAAGGGGTGAACAAAACCCTGGAATTTTGTTTGTTTGGTTTTGTTTTGTTTTGTCCCTGAGACATTTCAAATATGTTTTGCTCCAGGCTATTGCTAGAAGGACCTTGAGAAAGATGTTCCTGCACATTTTGGCGTGCCCTGTGAGTTGAATAACTGTGTGGTCCTCTTTCCAGAGTGAGTTGCTAGTTTTCGTGCTGCTGGAAGTAGCCATGCCAGCCGTGTGTGCAGATTGTCCCTTCCATTAGTGCCCGGGGCAAAACGATGCAAGTCCACACATGGTTATCTCGCAGTCGGCCGCAGCACTCAAGTGCATTCAGCTGTTCACTTTCTGGGCCCCAGGGTGCAGCCACACACACTAGTCTGACACTCTGTGTATCTGCTCTTGCTACCCCTGCGAGCCTGGAGCAGTGGCAGGCACCTGCCTTCTGCTCTGCTGGCACTTTGCGTGTGACACGGGCACCTGCAGCTGTGCTGTGCCCATGCACTGCTGGGTGGGCTTCTGTTAGCTTAGCATGGAGCTGGGGGCTGGTGGTCTTGCTTTAGCAATCCAGCTGCCAAAGCTGTTGGCAACTCATGTTTTTCATTTCTAGTGTGGTGGCACAGCTTGTTTCCCTGAACATTGCTGATATTCAGAGTACAGGATACTGTTTTCTGATGCACTCCCACACTGTGAGGCTGATCTGTGACATAACTGAAGTGAATTTGGCAAATCACACTTGGAATAACAACTTTGGAAAGTGAGAAGCATATTGCTCTAAGATCAGGAGTAAAATTGAGTAAGTTGAAGTAGCTCCATGCTGTAAGCTAAGTTAGTGAGGTGTTAGGTTCAGTTGTAGGATGATTAGCAAACATAAGGAGTTTAAAAATCTATCTTGTTTTATTTTCCTTGGCACGTCTTAGTGTGGAAGGCACTGGGCTTGGGTGCAGGACCTAGATTCTGTTGCAGACTTGCTGATGGAATTCAGTCACTTCTTGCTTTTCCGTTCCCAGTCTGTATAATGAGGATGAATTTATAACAGAGGTATCATAGGAATAAAACCTATTTATCATGACTGTAAATGCTAATGCCATCCTTGCACCTTCAGAGCTGCCCAACTGAATGGCCAGTGCTTCACTGTTGGGAGGCCCATTCCACTTCTGAAACAGTTTTGTGTTCTTGTCAATAAAGCCCTTTTGAAGAGGGTGAATATGGACAGTGGATGATTAAAAGTATATTCCAAGAGTTGTATGAAGTCTGAGTTCAAGAACAAATGCTTTAGTCCTGGCTACCTGTGTTCTTGGTGCTGGCCTCACTGTATGCTCCCCTTTGGGAGGTTCAGTAAGAGTTAGAAATACATTGCATGGCCTAGGTCAGCCATCAGCACTGCACAAAAATAGTTGAATGGGCATTTTAAAGAAGTGACACGGCAAAATTGTTGGTATAATTGTACCAACAGCAGAGCAGCCTAAAATAACAATGAGAAAGTATTTTCTAACTGCAGCACTTTATTTAACACTTTTTTGCCTACTGTGGATAAAGCAATGAGAGGTATCTGAAATATTCAGTCAGTGGTCACAGATATTATGTGCTCTTTGTGTTAGGAATTACAACACTTCCAACTATTTGCCAGAGTTGTTAGATAAGGTGAGTAACTGAAGATTTGGATGTTTGCCCAAGCTGTCTGGGTTTAATTATTCTGTGAAACCTCATTAGAGATGAGCTGCACCTGTGATATTAAGAAGGAACTATTTTGAAGGTAGTTCAGACCTTGATTCATAGCTCAATTTAAAAAATACTCTTTTAGAATTTGAAACTTTTTTCATCCTCATGTACTTTGCTACAGCTACTGTTCAGTCCTGATCTGATTTTTTGAGGGGGCAAGAAGGAATGAAGATGCATTTGGTAGCCAAAATGATGTTGACAAACCGGAGATACAGCCTGAAATACATGGATAAATGCAATATATTTCACTTCAAAAATAATGTACTGCACAAATAAAAATAGGCCTACGAAGAGAAGAGCGCTGGGGTTTATTGTGGTCCACAAGGTGTAATTAAATCCCAAATGCTGTGTTGCTTCAAAAGGCAAAGCCATCTTGCAATGCAAAACCAAAACAGAGACCACTTGGGAAACCTGTGAAATGATCTATCTCCTTTATATTAAGTCTAGTCTCAGCTGGGGTATAGTTCAGATTTTGGGACCTACAGTTGAATGATGGGGATCAACTGGACAATTTGATCTGAGTGCAATGGGAACAATTGAGGTTGAAAAAAAAAAATCTCAGGTGAAGATTTTGTGAATTGGAGTTCTTTGGTTAAAAAGAGATGGGTAAGGATATTTAACAACATTTTGCAAATGTGTAAATGGCTGCTTGAAAGTAGCAGGAATAGCTCTTCTCCATTGGTGCGGGGTGAGAAGTAATAGGCTTCAGTCACAGAAGATTGAGGTTGTACCAGAAGGGAATACAAGCGACCTCAGCCCTGATAAG
Source organism: Nicator chloris (assembly GCA_013400495.1). NCBI lineage: Eukaryota > Metazoa > Chordata > Aves > Passeriformes > Pycnonotidae > Nicator > Nicator chloris. The sequence goes on from WAAE01010386.1 coordinate 39,900, forward strand.
TAACAGCTGTGTTAATTAACTAATACAGCCTCTCCCTTGATGAGTAACAGCTATATCCAATAAGGATGAGTGAGATAAAAGAGGGGGTGAGCTGCTAAGAGGAGGTTCATCATGGTGGAGGAACCTTGAGGAGCATGAAGGAGAGAATCAGAAAGCAGGATTGTGGGGAGAGAGAATCCCTGCTGTGAGGTCAGTGTGGGTCTGCAGTTAGAGCCTGTTGTTGGAACCTGCAGTCACAGTCTAGCCAGGTAAAAGCCTGCAGTCAGAGTCTGCAAACCAATAGCTGCAGTCAGAGTTCAGCAGGGAATAACCAGCAGTCAGAGGCTGCAAGGGAAACCTACAACAGGAGCTGGCTGCAGCCAGAGTCAACGAATAGTTGGAGTTAAGATGACGAAACTATGAAAAGGAATAAAACACCCTTTTGATGCTGTGTTTGACAAGAAGTCTGTGCCTTGGTTCATTTTTACCCTCTAATACAAGGGTCCTCAAACTTTTTAAACAGGGGGCCGGTTCACTGTCCCTCAGACCCTGTCGGGGGCTGGACTATAGTTTGGAAAAAAATGAACGAATTCCTATGTACACTGCACATATTTTATTTGTAGTAGTGCACAAAACCAGGAAAAAGAATGCAATATTTAAAATGAAGAATAATTGCAATCAACAAAAACAAATAATGTTTCAATGTGAACTGTGGGCCTGCTTTTGGCTAACGAGATGGTCAATGTTAGGTTCCATATTTGTCACTGCTAGTTGTAGCAAGTGTCTTTCTCATCTGCATACCTCAGACGCTACCTTGGAGGGATGGACCCGCCCATCTGAGAGCGGCGGTCAAGAAGGGACGGGGGGAAGTGGCCGCGGCCCCGTGGGGTCGGTGGAGGGCCGGACTGAGGACCCTGGCAGGCCGTAGTTTGAGGACCCCTGCTCTAATGAGAGGGCTGCTGCACCAGAGGTTTGTTAAATGATGAAGTATTTGTCTGGAGTGATGTAGGTACGACCTGTTCTGCTGTCATCTCTGTGGTCTTTTCAAGTCTGTCCCAATTCTGTAATCCTGCATGATTATATGCTTTGAGTTGGAAACTAATGTCCTTAATCCTCTGCAGCAGACCCTGAGCTCAGTGTCTCCCAGAGAACCTGTTCCTGCAACTGTGGCTGATGCTACTATAGATAGGAGGAGCTGGGCAGAGGGAAGGGTTGGATGCATGTGTAGCCTTTTGGTACTCACAGACAACATGGAGATGTGAGTCAGCAATGTTCGGTTGCCTCAGTTTCTCACAGTACAAAAGCTGTAGGACAACTACTCAAACTGCCAGGTGGTAAATGCAGAACAGGTAAAGACTTTTCACAGAGTGTTTGGTTAACCTGAGAAACTTACTGCTCTTGGATGTTGGGTTCCAAAAGCAATTAGACAATATTATGCCAGCAGATCTGTCAAAAGCATTTAAACATAAATACACCAGTTCTAGCCTGAGAATTTTTCAAGACATGTTGCTGGAGGCTGGATACCATGGAGGCTATTTCTAAGTTTGTGCCCTGTTCTTATACTCTTGGCATTTGCAAGTGGTGTCTGTCATAGTTTGAAGGGAGAGCTGGGTCCAAAATTTATTGAAGGAGGGTTTTCTCTTTCTCCAGTCTGTAGAGCACAGCCTGTGGCGGCCTCCACATGCCTGATAATCAGCACATTTAAAATAGCCTTTTGCCTGTCAGGATCTGAGAAGAGCCCTGACTGGGATGACTTCTGTTTCCATCTGAGAATTATTCTGTCAGCACTCCCACTGCAGTCCAAGAAGTGCAGTGTAGCAGCTGAGATGAAATGGGAAGAGGCAGTGAAAATTCATTCCCACTCACTGGGCATCCTTATGTCTTCACTGGGAATTTCAGGGTATTTGCTTCTTAGATTATTTCCAGCCACAACTGTGCTGTGAAGTATCAAGTCTTTGCTTGTATGTGTAACTTAGGAAGGTCCATCATGAGAGACATTTCTGGGTACAAAGCTTGGCATGGCTTACAGGAGGAACTGCAAACAGCCATGAGGCATGTGAGCAAGGTCAGATAAAAACTACATAAATGCTGTGTGTCATTTTTTTTCGCTCACAAAATTGTCCTATCTTTAGCAGGATGATACTATGAATGATTCTTAAATAATTTCATGGAGTCATTAGGGTTGGAAGGGACCTCTGGGGATCATCCAGTCCAACCCCCCTGCCAAGGCAGGGCGGGTGACACAGGGACTTCCCAGGTGGGTTTTTAATATCTCTGTAGAGGGAGACTGCACAATTGCCCTGGACAGCCTGTTCCAGTGCTCTGCTACCCTGAGTGTAAAGATGTTCTTCCTCATGTTGAGGTGAGACTTCTCACGTTTTAGTGTATGGCCATTGCTCCTTATCTTGTTGCTGGGCAGCACCAAAAAGAGTCTGGCACCATCCACTTGGCACCCATCTTTGAGATATTTATATGCGTTAATGAGGTCTCCTCTCAATCTTCTTTTTTCTAAAGAGGCCCAGCTTCCTCAGTGTTTTCTCATAAGAGAGATGTTTCAGACCCCCAATTTCTGTAGGTGTTGTGCTACCATTCTGTTAGGATTATGTGCTCTGAGGGTTTGATATGCCAGGAGGTGGCATGCAAGCAGCAGACTCTTGGTGCTTTTCTGCCTTTCCTCTGTCAATGCTAAAGCCACTGTGTTGACAGGAGTAAGCAATGGATTTTACCTGTGGGGCAAACAATTCCAAGTGTTGACTGAAGAATATTGAGTAATATGGCAGAGGCTGTCTGATAAAAGAATGCAAGGGCAGAAAAGGCCATAACAAGAGCTGAGCCCCTCTGGTCATGTTCAGTTTGTTACGGAATAGAGTCTGATGGGTCAACCTGCTGGAGCACACTGCTAGAGGGAGTATTTCTGACAGACAGTGTGCAGATTGATAACAAAATGGAAACCAGGCAGGATAATGTCCACATAAATAGTCCTTAGACCAACAAAATCTGTCATCTAGTTCTAGAGCACAATGCCTTGATGAGTGAGCAAAAAAAAAAAAAAAAAAGGCATTGAGATTTGGAAAGGTATTGTGCTACCTCGCTCTTTTATTAGGAGACTAAAAATACCTTTAATTAGGTTTAGGTCTGGGACAAGGCTATAGGAGGCAAGAGTCCTTGGAAGGTTGGCTGCACTGTAGGGCAGTTGTACTTGGCCTGGAGTAACGGTTGGAAATTGTTATTTCAAGTAGAAAAATTGTATACTTGCCAAATCCTCAAAACATGTTAATGCCAAGGTATCGTCATGATCCTCTGCTCTGTTTTGCTAATGCCAAAGTGAAAACATCCCAAGCATCTCTTGTAGATTCCCTTAATCTACAGATCCTGAAAAAAGATTTGTCAAATTAGGATAGAAAATTATTTGGGACCCAGCTGCAGTGAAATCTGCTGAAAAAATGTTAAAGTCCTTTCTTTTTTCAAAGTATTTTGAAATAAAAAGCTGTAACATTTTCAAAGGGGCTGTACTTGGTAGATATGACAAAAATTACCAAAGTATTGACTCAGCAAATCTGGATATTGTCTAATACTGCACAGAGTAGAAGGTTCTCATTTAGTTCTTGATTTCTTTCACAGTGCAGAAATAAATTTTAAACCCTGTTTAATATAAGCATGAATGTCCTTATTAGTCACATAGAAGTCCAGTCCTAGTGTACATCCAGCAGAAGATTTGGAAGGGAAGGCACTTGGATGAGATCAGGTAGTGTAACTATAGCCAGAACTGATGAAGCCAGAAGAGAAATTTTTATCCTCTGCAGAAGTTAGAGCAGCCTGTGAGCTAATTTAAATTAATGCTTTTGGAATTAGTGACTGTAATGGGTCTCATCACAGACTAATTGACTCAACACACCTGAACAGCACAACCTCCTGTACCTGACCTGGCTCTCCTTGCCCTATTCCTGCCCTTAGCAATATATGTCCATTTTGGAGCATCTGTACCAGAATGATGCTGCCTGGAACAGAAAATGCCAGATGATGACAAATCACTCATTTGTTTTGATGGCAGCTTTGCACTTGTTTTGTGTATTCTGAACAGCCAAGAAAGTCAGATGAGGAACTGAGCAACTGACCTTTTATGATGTTCTCATGTGACCACCTTAAAAAAAATCACCCTGATGGTTAACAGTAATAGTAATAACAGCATTTTGTGCAAACTACTTAGGTACCTTTATAGTTCTTGTGGAAGTGACCACTATGCTCTCAGGGTTTGCAGTATAAACTGGATATTGCATCCACCTTATAATGAATATTCTAGGGTCTATTCTACTGTAGTTATTTCTGAAGTCCAAAATGAAATGAGAGGTTTTTCTGCTGGATCTCATACTTGGTGTACACTAATTCCTTCTGATTTATCATCTGCTTTGCTGAAATGGAATTTCCCTGCAGAAGAATTTGCCTTCCTGGTATTGAGCTAATAACATGAAAGTGTATGTTTTTTCCATCAGAAAAGGCTGGTAGCCACAGAGCAGAACTCAGCTGTAAGGACTCTAAGAACTGTAAGCTGTAAGAACTCAACTCAAGTTCTTACTACAAACTGCATGTCAGGGATTTTTTTTTGTGGTGGTGGTGTTGTTTTTTGGTGTTGTGTGTGTTTTTTCCTGGAGCTGTACTTAATAATGTTTTAAATACACCAAATTTCCACTGAAAATGAAGCACAGCTTCTTTCAGTGGAACATAAAGAAATTCTTCCTTATGTTCTTGTTTTACTACTAGGATTTCTGCAAAGTTTATTTGAAGTTGTTTGTCCCCCAAAGCTATTGCATTGATGCCTTTGCCAAAGCTAAAACCATTGGTCAGATGAGAGTGAAGATGCACATTTGTACAGTGACGTATCTGCAGTGATATCATCTGTTTCATGGGGAAATGCCTTTTAGATCATCCTGTACATCTGGATCCTTAGCAGCAGGTGCCACTGCCAGACAATTCTTCAAAGTTAATGTGATTGCTGGGAAATGCTAAAGCCTTTCTTTTTTATTACCGTGGGAGGTGATGTCAAGAACTGTGTGTGTTCTCTGTGGGAGGGAGAAGAGGCTATGCTGACAAACAAGGTGGAAAGGTGGACTTCTCAACTCTGCTTTGTGCAGTATTTAGTGTAAGAAAGCGGGAGTGTCCTCTCGTGGCTTGTGATGGGGAGCGAATGTGGGACACCTTGTCTCAGCAGGAGATGGGAGCACAAGTTCAGTGTGAAGGGGCCATCTGGCAGGTGATAGGGAGTACACTTTCAGGAAGGACAGGGTTGAGAAGCAAATACAGATTTTTTTCCCAGTTGAAATGCTGCCAACTTAGTCATGCCACGAGCAGAGGCTGGACATGTGCATCCTTCCCTTGGCAGGCAGCTTTAAAAGCAGTGCATGCTGCTTCACAGATTGTGCTGGGCAGCTGTATCAGCCCACCCCACCAAGTTTTTGGCTTTCCTACCTGTAGCTGCTGGTGTCTACTAACTGGTAAGCAGCAAGATGTGCTGAGATTTGGCCTGTCTGAACTTTTGCCCCATGCTGACAAACCTTGTCTGGAGACCACTGGAAATCGTGAATTTGTGTATGTGTAGCTGGGTAGGAAGGAGCCAGGTGTGGGAGGAGGGAGCCTGGAGCTGTAGTAAGCAAACTCCAGGAGCACATGTTCTAGTGCAAAAATGACAGGTGACTGAGAAAGGATGCTGTATGATGCAAGAGGATGGAAACATTAGCACAGAGCTGATCTACAGGAAAAGAAAATGGTGCAACACTGACAATAACAGAATTAATGACACAAATTGCTAGGAATAGATATGATCAGCAGGCATGGAAATGAGGAATGACCAAGCATGTATGAATGTAGGCATGCAATACACAGTCAGTCCCCTTGATCAGAAGTGTACAATGCTCAAAACCAGGAGAGATCCTAGTACTAAGGAGGACACAAGTTTAGGAGCTGGGAGGCCATGTCCTTCCCTCTCTTCATGTTCCCACACACCTAAGAAGCCTTTTCCACCTGTGATGGAAAGGACAGCTGAGGTGCCTTTTCTGTACATCTACACTTTTATGCACAGAAAACATGAGCACTGAAACCTCTGAGAAGCTGAGTGTGAGCTAACACAGGTAGTGGCAGAATAGCAATGCCTGGTAGCTTGGAGCATGCCAAGCAGAGAACAACTCAAACTGAATAGTAGGACAAAAGTGACCGTGGAATGGTGAGATCTCAAAAACATTCATGGGACAAAAAGAGGTGTGTTTACAGTGATACAAGTAAGACCCCAGGACTTGCAGTATGATGGGATTAATAAACCACACAATTAATAGATTGGGCTTCATGGAAAACATGTAACCAATATCACCTTGCAATTCTGCCACACTCTGTGCAAGGCCACAGCTGAGTTAGGAAGCAAAGTAGTCTCAGGGCATCAGATTTAAATGCTGTAACCCATTTTAGTTGTTGTTCATAACCAAACTTTTTCTAAATTCTGTGGTAATGCCAGTGCAATGTTCTTTGCTGTGTCCTTTGTATAACCTTTTCTGGTCCTATTTGAATTTGGGAAGTGTGTGTAACAGCTATGGAAATTGTTTGGTTTATTGATTTTTCTTTTCATACCCTAAAGGGCTATCAAGACAGTAACTTGGATTTATGAAACAAAGATTTGAATTCTAATTTGTTCAATATTTTAGAAAGGTTGTGTTCTTTGTCGCCAAGTCCTGGCTGTGTTTGAAACAGAATCTCCTATAGAATAGACCTTGACTTCTCATTCCTTTGTGATTTTAAGTAGATTTGAGGTGCCTAATAGTATTTGTTACTTTGTCAGGTGTAAATTTTGTTTTCTGAAATGGCTTATAGCTGTGATTTTGGCCCCAGGAGTCCAAACTCAAACTTTTGTTTTACATAAAGGACATAAGTGAGAGAGCATCTTCCTTTTTTTTTTTTTTTTTTGTGGTGGGTTTTTGTTTTTGGGTTTTTTTGTGTGTGTGTGTTTGGTTTTTTTTGTGGTTTTGTTTTTTTTTGCGAAGGACCAAGAATTGACAAATCACCATTTGCTGAAAGTGGAGCATTATTTATGAAGGCTGCTTAGAGCTTCAAATGTTGGCCTTGTGTTGAGTAGCATTTGTTTGTGCATGTATTTACCATTTCTCCCCCATGTTCTGTTAATGACTGGGTTGAACTTAAGAAAGACCAATGTCTTAATACCTTTTCACAAGAATCAAATGTTAGTGCTGTCTCATCAAGGCAAGTAACAGCGTTCTTAATGGTAAATTCATCCACAGGGTAGGACAGGTTTTATCCATCCACTGGTAGAATCTGACCTTTAAAGAAGTTAATCATTTCAAGTGTTATATAGGCCACAAATTATTGATGAGATTCTCATTGTGTTTCGGTTTTTTTCCTACGTTAGATTGCGTGTGAATACTGACAGAGTTTGGAGAGCTTTCTTTTCCTTCTAAATGGAATCTTATGGCCAAATAATGTAGCATAAACAGTTTGGAAGGCAGGAAGCAAAGTAGGGTTAGGAGATGTAAATTCAGTTCCCTGGCATGATTTAAATAAACAACTCAACCAACAGAAGTCCATAATCTAGTTCACATGAGCATATGTTTGGCAGGATTCAGCGTGGTGGGTTTGCAGTCTCTGCTTATCACAGAACCAGGGCTGTATGCATCACTGCCACATGCTTCTCGTTTCCCTTCATCCCAGGGAAACTAATCTTGTCAGGAAAAGAAAGTGGGAGGAGGAAATTTATCATTCCAACAAAAGCTGCATACATTTCCTTTGCTCCCTGTTAGAGGAGCTGGGAGATGCCTTATATGTTAGACTAGACACTGAAATTCCCATCTGCAACAGGCTGTCTCTAACTTATAGTGTAGTTTGTTGGTTTTTTTTTAATGTGCATAAATTATAAAGCTATTTTCTTCAAAAGGCTCAGAGACTGAAAAGTTTGATACTGAAGCGTCTCTTGTTTGTGTGGCCTATAGAACTGGCTCATTAACTGTCCTACTGTAATTTCTATTTTATCATAAGTGAAGAACAAGACAGATATGTAGGTATCAGAGTCTTCCTATAAAATTTACTTTAAATTTAAGATGCCTAAAAGTACTATTGGCTTTGGAAGCATTTCTCTTTTCCTGCAAGGGGAGAAAATCTCCTTTTTATTAAAGTTCCAACCCTGGGGGTACTATGATGAATATTAATATAAATAGGTTCTCAGTTGTCATACAATAGTCTATTCTGTTAACCTCCTTGGACTGAATGTTCAGTCCTTACTATCTGAGCTGTAAAAAAACAGGAATTCCCATGAAGTGTCACGGTAGCTGACACTTTTGATGCAGAAGTTTTCCACATAGGATAACCTGCAGAGAGTCCGAGGTCTGAGGAACTCTGAGAATGGTGAGGGTCTCTAAATACAGGATGGACAAGCAGAAAGAGTTTTAATTTACGAAGAAAACTTAAGTGAGTTTTTCTGCTGCTACATTTAGGGGCTGAGTCACACAGAAGTTTATGCATAGGAAAATCAGCATAACAAAGTGGCAGGTCTCATGGAAGGAGAAAGTAGTATTTATTTCAAAAAATCTTCAAATAAGCAAATTCACTAAGATTTTACCTGCTGATGCTAATTTTGTTATAGATTTTGTGTACCGACATATCCATGTCCTCAAAGCTCTAAGAGAGGGGGTTTGGCAAGGATCAGTTGTATGTGATGTGAGTTGTATGTGATGCAGAGGACAAAGGATGCCAGATGTTAAGTTTCTGGGGTTCTTCCTGATGTAACAAGCATGTTTTTGGACAGATCTTCTGTGCCCTTTGGGATTCAGCAGCAGTTGCAGAGCTGTGCTTTCCTGCAGATCCTTGCTTTCTTCATCTTCATAAATCCTAGGCCACGTTATCACTTGTTTTCCTCATGGGGTAAGGAAGGTAGGAACAGTGGATATGACACTGCCACGACCTTGGTGGGGTCTTCATTAGCAATACAGGCCCTTTTTAACACTCTGTCCTTCTGTTTCTTCTGGTGCTTGCACTTGCATATTTCAGTTCAGACTGCATTTTTGCCAGTATTCGTATTTCTGTAACAAATCCTTCCAGGTGGAATTTTTAAAGGCACCCATTGTTGTGGAAACTGCTTTTGCATTAAAGTTAGCTGTAAAATTTTTGTGGATGTCAAAGAGAGACAGTAATTTCTGTCACTGCTCAGTACTTTGGAAAATAACGTCCTCAGAAATGCAGTTGTATAATACCATCTCTTCCTAAGTGAGGAGGGCATCCCCAGTGTCAAGTTTGGACTAGATAGACTATTGTTATGACCCTGCTATAGTTCTAAAAATGCATCTTGCATGAGCACAGAGAAGCTGTTGGGCTTTTGCCTGAAACTAAAAATGTTCTTGTGTGACAGTTTCCATGTGCCACCCGCTTTAAAGGTTTTGTTGTGTGAGAACAACTTTCTTTCTTCAGGCTTAGCAGAAAGATTTGGACCTTCAGAAAAGTGAACTTTGCTTTGTGGTTACTGTGCTGTCAGGGCTCAGCACCAAACTGCTTATTCATCCGCATTGTTGTGCATGGTTGCTGCCTCTCGGCCACCTGTAGGATTGGTATCCCTTGGCTAACCTCAGGAGCTGACCTCTCTTGTCTGAGGATCCAGAGAGCAGCTGGAAGAGAGAGTACTTGTCAGGACATCTATGCCAAGAAGTGCTGCTCACATAACTCAAGGAGAAGTCTGTTTTTCCAAGAAATAATCCCGTGATTCTCTCATGCCTATGGAAAAGAGGCACCAACCTTGGGATTCGGTGAGATTTTCTGTACCACCCCTGTCTTCCCCCCCAGTTTAGTGTCTCTTGTGATGAATTAGCATTATGAGTAGTAAGTTTATCTGCACTGTATAGTTAGCAGTCTTCTGGAGAGTCCCTGGTGGTTGTATTGCATTACTACTCCAGCTTTGGCACGGCATATGTGAGTTTCATGCACCGATGGCTTTTGTCACAAGAGTGCCTGGTTATGGAAGCTGTCAAATGGGTCTACCTGCAGTGATTTGAATACTTGATTAAAACTTGATTTGATTCCCCCATTTGAACTATCAGCAAGGAGTCCAAAACACTCCAGTAGAATGAGACAAGTGGAAATGGGAAAGGAGAAGTGGGGAATGAGGGTAGGGCCAGAAAGCAGCTGCTAAAATGTTCTGCAACCACTTAGTAGTACAATTTAAAATTTAGTGTAATTTCCAAGCTAAAAACTCTCAAGCTATGTGCTGTGGGTGGGTATAAAGAATATTGGCTTTTAATAATTTACAGTGGGATTTGCCAGAGAAGAGGATATAGAAAGCAAGTTGGTTTTCCATGCAAGCGTTGATGAGGTCTCTGTAGCAAAACTACCGTGGACAGGATTAAAGGAATATTAAGGGAGATACCAACTTTGAGCTGGGGTGCTGCGCAAGACTACCTGATTTGGGGGAACAGGAGTATGATTCCCTTTTCCCTTCAAGCTGAAGGAGATGACAAAGGTTGTGGAAAAAATGGGTGGGAAAGAAGGCAGAAATATTAGGAGTGTTAGAGGAAAACTTTCTGCTCTTTTGCACAATATCTTCAAACAGATAACCCAATCTGGAAATAAATTTATTTGGTACTCAAGTGTCCACTGTCTGGGAAGCAGCAAGTTTCCTAAGTAGTGAAGAACAGTTTGGGTCTTAGCCTATGAAAGCATGGGTGTGAGGACTTTGGCAAGTTCTAGTGTGCCATTCTGCCATCAGAGCCCACAGAGCAGGTATCAACAAGCTCGTGTGAAATTTCAAGCACGGTTTGTTATGTACTTGCAACTGTCTGGCTTTTTCACCCTCCTGCATCCTCTCCAGATGTTTTCCTCAGTGCAGCACCAAAGGAAAACACCATTAGAATACCACACAGCAGTATTTGAATAAGCCCCTTTGGGGTGGTGAGCAGCAGTGAAATCTTATGACATGGCTAGTAGTGAGCTTGGGGTGTAATGGCCAGGCCATTGTGCTGTCAGCTCTTGACGAGTCCTGGGAGCAATCTGGTAACTGTACTTCATCAGGTTGCCAACGGAATCTGACCCAACTTGCTCTGCCCTCTTTGCAAGAACTGGAAAATCACAGTCAGCAGTACCAAGGAGCTCTGGTTTCCTTGGGAGCTTAATGCTGCCTTATTTACAGCACGGGATGGCTGCTTGGAGCAGCAGGGTAGGGAGAGCATGTTACCAGGCCAACCGGTGCCTTGTGTCTCAAAGTTGCCAGCACTTGGGAGTGCACGACTGAGAGCTGAGACAAGCCAAAAAGCTATTTTCTTAACTCCTGCTGTGCCCCTCCTGCATCCTGCTCCATGTCCATCAAGTGGTGAAGGTAGCAGATGGGCTGCCCCAAGGTGACACACGCTTACCTGCCAGGAAGAGAGAGCAGCTCCTGTAGCATGTCCCCGGTGTAAGTGCTGCTGCTGGCAGGCAGGCAGCCCTGTTGCTTGGCAGCAGGCCTCAGAGAGAAGATTACTTTGTCCTTGTTCTTAGTCAAGTTTGCCAGGTTCCCTTCTGATTGTCAGGCTGGTAATGCATGGGGGAGATAACCCTGGTTCAGTGAGCAGCAATTCAGTCTGTCATCAAACAGAAAATACTTGGGCAGAATCAACGGAGCCATGTGCTAAGCTAATTTGGTATCAGCCTTGTGGGTGTGGTTCTTTGGAACAAGCATTTTTGTGTTTGTCTTTCTGCAGAGAGGACTGATATCTCCCATCAGAATCTCCCTGTGTCCCTCACGGGCCTGTTCACAACTTGCACAGTCCCTCTGCGTTCCCTTTACCTGCAAACTAAGCTGCTGCCTGTCGTCTCTCTCTCCAACAGCAGCGTGTTTGCTCCCTTTTCCCCAGCACTGCCATCACCAGTTCTGCAGACCAGGAGAATTTGTTTCTGCTCTCACTCTCTGTGGTTTACTGACTTTCCTGGACATTTCAGGTAGTCTTGCCAGTCTGGTTCTGTCCCTCCCAACCCCTGACCTCCCCCAGCAGAAGGAAACGTGTCTTTTTGGGTTTTGGCTATCTTAAGAGAGCTTCCAAACTTTTCTCCAGAGTTTCAATTTAACAGACAAGTTAGCTGGTTTGATGTTATGAGGAAGTCACTCTGCCCTTGCCCTCTGCTGTAGGTATAAAGCAGCAGATGAAGGGATAAAATTGGATGTGGAGGAATGTGGAGGGTTCTGATGGCTGCATGGGGTGTGATGGACAGCAGCAGGGTTCAACGAGGAGAGGGGTTTATAGCACCACAGCTGCTGGCTGCATCTTCCTGACACGCAGACCTGGGTGAAAATCTCTCCGTGCACTCTAAAGTTTGGCTGTTGCTGAACTTTGGGAGGGCATCAGGTTCATGGACGCTTTATTTATGTGCACATACCAGGCGTAGAGAGGGCATGAAATTGCTAATTGATCAAAGCAGATCTTGCTTCTGTACTTCTTCATGAGTGATTTGGCTGCCTAATAGCGGGGGTTTTTTTGTTGCTGTTGTGTTTTTCTGTACCAGTTTGTGGCTGAGGTGTGATTTCCTTGTCTGTGAGGGAGAAGAATCCGCAGATGCACAAGGGCCAGGATTTTCACTCCAAAATGTCACGTAGGAGACACTAACCCAAGAACAGAGCAAGGGTCATAGACAATTGCAGTTCTCCTTGTTAAAGTCTGCTCTGGCAAATAATTTCCGAATTTGGCACAAAACCAAATGTGTAAAACCAGCCAGATTTCTTGTATGAGGCACTGGGTCCATTTGGCACGTTTTAATATACAACAATAATGGTGACTGCTCAGAGCTGTGCTGGCTGGTCTGTGCTGTTCTGTTTCACTGCAGCAGGCACTGAGGTAGTTTTAATGCTGTCCATTTGGTCAGTGTCTGCCTAAAATATCCCAGGCCACTGGGGTTCTTAACACTGAAAAATCAGGCATTTTCACCTTTGTGAAAGCCAGTTTGCTTTCTCCTTTAGTCACTTGCTGCTGTCTGCTCTCCCATACAGCCATTGCTTACTTGCTGTCTCTGTTCAGCTCGTCCAGGGTGACATTGTCCAATTGTTTTGACAATGACCTTAATCTATTTGTGCAGTTCAAAGTAAAGGCTGTGTGGCCAGAGATGGAAATGCATGGGCTTAGGCAGCTTGTAATGAAATACAGAGTCTCTTACTTCAGCTGCTTTGAAGCCACGGCAAATCAGCTGTTGGATTTGATGTGTCTTCGAGGATGTGACATGAATTTAGTGGCTTCTAGCTGGTTGTAGTGGATCAGGTGTTCACCTCATGAAATGCTCCAATATAATCAGGCTTTGTGTATGGCAGCTTTAGCAGGTATGCCAGTGGCTATATCAAACTGGATGAATATTACTCTACCGACAGGGATTTTTATAAACCAGGTTGTTGGCAATTTAACAGACAGATCATTGAGTAGGAGCTTCCTTCTGTGGTTGCCTGTACTTGCACATGTTGTAAACACAGAGGATAGCAGGACTTTGAGTAAATGGCACTGCAGTGCCGAGTTAGGTGGCAGGATCAATAATTTCCTGTTAGCTGGGATCTCTTGGCACTGCTGGGGTGAGGGAACTGCCTCAGTACATTGTTAAATCAAAGTCAGGGCTGTCAATATATTGCCTTTCAAGAGCAACAGATTCAAAGCAGCTGCACAGAGGAGCAGGATAGCAAGTTGCCTAAGAGAAACCAAACTGTTTCCGGTGAATTTGAAGACACTTGATTTGCCAAGGAATGGGAGCATGTTGTCTGGCTGCAGCACCTTCCCAGTAAAATTTGTTTCCCCTGGAAACACTGGCATGGGGGAAATGGCTGCAAACCCTCTCTTGAGGCCACACAGAGAAATGTCTGTTGTGAGGAAAATGCTGGAGCAAATCATACTGCCTCTGTTATATGGATTTTTAGATCAGTAGTGGCTCTAACATGTAGCCAGATGCATTATAGTTTAGAACATGCTTTTGTGCAGATCCTAGGACTCTGTTTGGCTTTTTAATGGAAGTAGCTGTGCACCAAATGTTAGCACGAGAAAGCTCTTGTCATAGGCAGCATGTGCACAGTATTTCACCCTTGCCTGGCAGATCTGCTTCTTTACTTAGTGGCAGAAGTCAGAAATAGCAGCACATTAATTTCCTTTTGCCTTTTTGGCCATGAATTCTGTGTGATTCTGTAAACCAATATGTCACTCAGCATCTATTTCCAGAAGTCACAAGTGTCCCTTGATTAACGTTCTTTAATCAGTGAGGATGCAGTAGATACATAGGCTGTGAACAAGATCTTTATTGCAATCACTGCAAGTTCAGCTTTCAGTGCAATTATAAGATGAGTTTACAGGGATGTTCAAATGCCTCCTGCTTGTTACAGTGATAGTCTTTGCTTAGGCTGTTTTCTGTTATTCTCTGCTCGTGAAAGCATTTCCTGCTAGCAATTCCTGCTAGTCACAAGAAACATAGCTGTATAAATTCCTCTCCTTCTATTGCTGGGAGTCTAAGCCAAATGAAGAGGGATATTCAAGTTCTGGCTACAGATTAATGTGAATTGAGCATCGTGTGGTGGAAGCAGTTCCTGTGTTACAGAAACCCCACTAAAACTAAAGAGTTGTTTATCTGCTATGGAGCTTTTCAGTATCAGTGTAGAGGACAGAGCCCAGTCATATGGGGGATATCAGTATGCAATGGATGAAATATAAATGCAACTTTAGCAAGCTGGAAAAGTAAGCTGGTGTTGAACTGTCGTCAGTTTGGGTCCCTTGTGGACAGAGACTAATAACAAAAATATGAACAATAAAATGTGTGTTGACCAAATGAATAAGAAATGCTGCTGGGATACAGGGACTCATTCCATTCGTATCTTTCTCACTGCTCTGCTGAGTAATCTTTCCTTATTTGTGCTTCAGTGCCTGTATCTATCAGATGGCAATAACAATAATAAACTCTGTCTTAGAGCTTGTTGGGCTATACTGATGAAGGGCATACAGAGGATCTGGACACACACCTTTTTTTTTTTCCCCTTCACCACAGGCCAGGAGTGAGGGAAGGGAAAGCATAGTTTCTACCTGAAAGATGAACATCAAGGACTTTAAATGCCTTCTAAAGCATTTTAGAGCTGCCCTGTCCATGATGCTTTCTCGAGGACTTGAGGCTGAAAAGTATGCCACTTTGTATTGTGCTATTGTGATATTTCTCCAGAAGATTTCCGTGCTTTGTAAGCATCTGTCATTGTGATTTTGGGAACCTGGTCGATTGCATCTGATGGCCATTCCTTGTGTTTTGCATCACTTTATTCTCATCAAGTGGAAGAGGTGAATATGTGACAAAATGTTCTCTTTCTTCCATTTCTTATGGTCCCTGTGTGTCATCCTTTACAGATGCTTTGGGAGTGAAAATGACTGAAAAACCCTGTGATATTTGAGTCTTTTTTTTCCTCTATGACTCTCTCTGATCTATGGTAGTATTATTTCTCTGCTATTTTTAAATTATACTTTTTCAGAGCTATCTGTGCACAATACTTCTTACTTTGTCAGTTTTGTGTTTTATATACCTGTCAGGTCAACTAAAGTACATCCATTTGTTATCTGACCAATATCCTTAGGGCCTGGCCCTTCATCCTGCAGTCTGTGTGTTTGGCTTTTCTACCATATATCTAATTTTTTAGCTTAACCATGTAAATAACCTGTGCCTGTGTGGCCATATTTAAACTCTCTATGTCCCTTCTGTGACAAGCTGCTTATAATTTGTAACCAAGTTACAAGAATTTTTGTAAGAAGTCTCTGTATGCCTTTTCCCTGCTGGTTAGGTCTGCCAAAGTATCCCTTGTTCTCTGTCAGGGGACTTATTCTCAGTAAAAATATATTCTTCATTTAGTGTTTGGAATGCAGTGTGGGGCACAGTAGGCCCATCTTCCATCTCAGGCAGCCTGTTGTCTTTTCACGCTCCTCTTCCGAAATGCTGTGATTTTTGTGGTGTTTTGTACTCCTGATGTTCTCTCAGTGTGCAGCTTGAGTTCTCTTACTGTGTTTTACAGCCCTAACTTCCCTGTAGATCATGGAATTGGAGAAAAAGTAATGTTGGAAAAGACACATCGAGGTCATCTGGTCTCATCCCTCGTACTAAGCAGGGCCAGATTTGAGGTTATATTGAGCTGGTCCCTCAGAGCCTTTCCAATCTTAAACTTTGTCTTCATCTCCAGAGATGGAGATTCCCCTTCTCTCAGAGACCCTGTTCCAATGTTGAACTACCTCCCAGTGACTGCTCCTTTCCCCCTCTCCCTGATACCTAGTGAGGATTTTCATTATTACAAGTGTTGGCAACTGCCTCTCCCCATTACTGTGCAGCTCTGGAGAGACTTTATGTAGCTGAAGCCAGAAATACCATCCCTTAGCCTTCTGTTAAGATTGCTCAAGCCCAATTCTTAGCCTTTCATTTATCATATGCTTCAGTTTCTTAATCATCCTGGTGCCCCTCTGTTAGTCTCACTCCAGGAGCCCCAAAGTGATTCCAAATCACAAATTGCAGGCATGGTCTTGTAAGTGCTGAGTGGAGCATGTTAATCTCTTCCATTGATCTTCCAGCTTCCTTTCTTTTAATACAGCCCAGTTCACAGCTGACCTGCACTCTTGAAGGCAACTGCTGAGTTATTTTTAATGTGGTAGCAACCAGAACCCCAGGTCCTTCCCCACAAAGCCATGGAAAATAATTTACTGTGGTAAATGATACAGAATTAAATAAGATGGAATTATATTTTCATTGTCTTAAACTATATTTTGAGATTTTGAACTTTGTTTCCAAGGGATTAATGTTAATCTTCTGTGTAATTTTTTCCGTTTTTTTTTTTTTTTAACACCTTCATTTTTAACCCAAGGCTTAGTAAATACTTCTAATGTCCAAAACAGTTGTTATTCTCTTATGAATTGTTTAGAGCCATTATTTTCCAGCCAATAGTAATCATTCTACAAAGCACAGTATCAGGACATACCTAACAAATGTTTCTTAATATTTGGAGTCCAATGTGAGACAACTTACCAGGGCCTGTTCAGATTATGTAAAAATGTCCTGAAGACACAGCATTGGGTTTTAATGTCAGGTTTTATTGGAGTGTTTTTCCCCCATTCTGTTATCACTGCAGAAAAAAAATGAAACTAAACAAGTCAGCTGCCTTTTGATATATATAACTTGTGCTTCATTTCTGTGTTTATTTCCTAAATTCTAATGTACTATTTCTGTGCAAGTCCCTTGAAATCTGTTAGCAAGAAAGAAGGAACACAGCTGGAGTTTTGGGGCTCCCAGAGTAAATTTACAGGCTTTGGGGAGTAAGATGTTCTTTCTAGCAAATTGAGTCTGTTTGATTGGAAATTCCATGAAGAATATCAGCAAGAGAATACCATGGAGCTGCTTTAGAAGCCTCTCCCTGTGTTGCTTGTAGAGATGTAAAGCTTGGAAAGCTCCAGGTATCCCCATGCTGGGAGGAAGGCAGCAATGCAGCATCTTTGAGTAGCAAATGCTGTTTTCCAGGCTTTCTTAGAGGATGCTATTCTGCTTTACCACTGGTGTATTTCCTGGAGTCTATTTTTGTAAGTGTCAAAACGAAGGTAAGCTGCTGTTTGTATTTGAAGTGACAGCCCTCCCTCTCCTCCCACCCCTTGCATCCTGGCATTTCCCATGTCAAACCCCAAATGTCTTTCTAGTATTGTGCTAATGATCACGGGTTCCACTTGACCAGAATGTGAAGATCAAGTTGATTTCCCCTCTGGAAGCAAGGCACCCTGCCAGTTTCGAGATCAAACAGAATTCTTTCCCTACCCTATCCAAAAAGCAATTAAGTGTAAATATGGCAAAGGATGACAGAATTAAAATCTGTCATGCATACAGGTGCTAAACTAGTGTGAAATCAAAAAGGCAGCCCTGTTGCTGTCTCTATTGCCAGGCCCATGTCATCAGCAGCTATTTCTGTGAGTTCCATCATGGAAATGCAGAATCATCCCCTCAGGAAGTCAGGGATCCCTCCAGGATATGTTTTCCCAATCTGTATTGTTAATTGTTGGACTGTTCTGATACAACAGCTTAGTTGTTAACATGGAAGTGAAGCATAACCTTGAAACATCATCAGACAGAATCTGTGTGACATTGTCACTTAAAGGTAATAGTAAAGGAACAGTCATTCCCAGCCAGAATATCAAGGGACTATAACCTGGCTTTTGTCTGTACCAGTCCTAATAACTTTGTTGAATTTTGAGTGGATGGCTAAGGGGGATATTGGAAATAAGGTGGTCATTCCATCATGCTTGGAAATCCACTGATTTGAGGGAAAATGGATAAACTAACTCAAAACCCACCTGTCACTTTGTTCATGCTGTTACAGCTGTGCCCCTGTCCTGTGCTGGGGTGGGTGTGGGAGGGGGCTGGGTGATGCCTGTGCTGCCCCCTGGGACAGCAGCTCTGGGTGCTGTGAGCCAGCACACCCAGGGCTGGGGACTCGGCTGCTGGATCCTGTGGCAGGAGGACGGCTGGGTTCTGCAGCCTGTTCATGATATCTTCAAATGAGAACCCTTCAGAATCAGCTTTGTAGTTTAGCAACGGGGTGGAATTGTTAGTAATGCTGACAGGTGCCAGCAGAGGGCATTTGGAAACTTGGCTTTTCTACTCATTTATCTTCTGACACATTAGGGCCCCTGAGCAATTTCTCTGTGAGGCTGATGGTGCCTTCTGTGTTGGTACAGACCTATGGTGAAGGCAAAACTTCGGGGTTTACTGTTTGGTTTGGTTTAGTTAGCATACAGCATATCAGCAATAAAATATGTATTTCAGAATAATTTCCAAGTTAGAAGAAAGTATTGAACCAGAAAGCCAGGAAGCTCCCACTTTTATCAGAAAGGGAGTGTTTGGATGTGAGGTAGATAGAAGACAAGAGAAAGGAAGTGAAGAAACAGCATATCTATTTTTCCCCTCAGTGTTTATTATTTGAAGTTAGCATTGCTTGATATGAATGATCACATTTAAATAGTATTACAGCTCTTCTGCCCTAATATCACTGGCATAAGGTGACCATTTTAGACCAGTACTCTGTCTTGAGTACCAAGAAAATTGTGTGCGCAGGCATAGTAAAAAAATAATGAATCTTGGTATTCATGACCAAAAGTCCTGTTGCATTTCTATTGATGAGGGCTTTTGTTGCTTGCAGTGGGGTATGTGACATGGTGCAATACACAAAAGATCTCTTACCAGCAACAGATTTGGAAAGAGCTGTTGTTAAAGCCCAGATCAATGAGTAAATGTACAAAGACATTCAAGCATAAGATCATTTAATAAAAATGCCTTTTTGTTCTCACGCTTTGATCAAGTAATTCCTATCCATCAGCTTTGATTCAGGCTCTGGCAGCATCTTTCTTGAAAAGACTTTTACAGGACTTTTTAAAAAGACTGTCTTATGTGGGGTGTGCTGGTGAAACCAACTGAAGTGCATTTCTCACCTTTGCAATATGATAAAAGGCTCTAGGACTGTGAGGCTATGAAGGCTTTCAGCTTTTTTACCTCTTTGGAAAAAACTAGTAAAAATTGGGGAAACTTATTTTTTAAGCTGTGTAAAGATACATAAAGTGGACTTATTTGTGGTTCCTTTGTTTGCTACCATGCATACTAAAACATTACAGATGTGAATTTTGATATAAGGGATGGCTTTACTCCATATACTAAGCAACTACATTTGAAGAGAATTTCCTCGAAACATAGTTTGTTTTAAGGCATGATTTATGCTGCAAATAGGATTTATGAAGCATGTATTAAAAACTAGCTGGAACAAGCCCTTTCTGTGAGCCAAAAAGATAATGTTTTATAATATCAGTGTCAGTAGCAAAGAAAGAGTAAAAGGAGCAGCTGGAGGGTACATTTATTGATATTTATTTCATATATACTTTACTTGCTATTACATTCACTGCCAAAACCCACCTGACACGTCCTTGTATTTTGTTGTATCCCTGTGGCAGAGCTGTCCTTTGGCCTTTGGAAAATGCTGGCTTGTTAGTGAATATTAGTTTGTACTGCAGTACCTGCCTACACTGCATCGTGCTTCCACGTGCCCATGATATAAAAGAGTTCTTTGACTTCATCTGGAATAGCATGCCGAGCCTCTAGACTTGATTATTGACATTGGGGTGGTTGGTTTCAAAGGTGTTTGTTTGCACCTTCTCAACATGCATATCTATCAGTGAAACAGGGTGAACCCTTCCTCTGTGGAAACTTGTCATTGTGGCTGAAGAACAACTTGTTCCCTTCTTGCAAACACACTTGAATATGTTGAGAGAGGAAAGGCAGAGCAGGGCTTGGGGCGGACTCTGCAATTTACTCAGCCCTTGGACAAGTGGCTCCAGTGCTGTGGTTTTGCATCAGCATGAGAGGAAGGCAGTAACTGCCACTCTAGAAAAGCTGTCTGTTTTGGCAATATGAAGCTGTTCTGTGCTGCTTGCCCAAATCCACTGAAATTCTTGGCTTTGACTGTGTGGCTAGCAGCTTCTTTTGGTATGTGATTTTTTTTTTTAAGCAAAGCTAAAATCCTCTGTATGTGATGACAGCATGTCTCACTCCTTTTCACTATCACCACCTGTCCATACTGTGTTTTCCCCATTTCTGTGGTGTTTTCTCTCACTTCTCCTGAGTGCTATCTGTTAGTGAACTACTTCAGGACAATGCCAAGATAATAGAAATGTGGGAGACCTCCATTTTCAGACCTGTCTCACAGGAATCAAATCAACACATGGGTTGTAATACTTGTTCTGGTTGAAGTGAGTTTGCAACCAGATGGGGTAATGATTGAGCACAGAGTAAGTAACATTGGAGTGACTAACTGTATGTAATTGCTCTTCTAGTAAAAGCGGAAAACACTTTAGTGAAGTCTAGTAGTTATTATAGTGGTAATTAACAGTAAAGTTGGAAAAGCTCTTTCATGGTACCCACTAACACCATTAAAAAGCATCTTAGCAATACCTTATGTGTTAAGGAGTTTGTGTTCATGTCCCTCTGCTCATAACCACGTGTCAGGTGTATGCTGGGTGCCTGCTCCGTGTCATCATCATCATGCTGCTCTTGCTACTGTCATAGAGCATGCCCATCTGTAATAGTGCTGCACTGCTACCTAGAAACCTCGAGAAGCTAATGAGAGATTGTATAAAAAACAAAGGGCTGGAGAGCAGAACTGAAGCACGGGGATTGAATGATGCACCCAGCACTGGGGAGTTGTGTAACAAATGGAATGGCTGAAATGGCTTCACTGTGAAAGCCTCTGTAGTTTTTAGGGACAAAGTCTTAGTCCTTTCTGTTGTTTCCTGTGCAGAGTAGACTGACCCCCAAACTTTCCCTTGCTTCTTTTCTCAAAAGGTCAGATCTAATCCTCTTGTTCAGCACATCGGGAGGCACATCGAGGTTTTTGAACACCAGAGGATCAGTACAGAAGGGCAGCTGTCAGTAAAGTAGCTGCAGATGTCTGATATTTAGCTCTTTCATATCTACAGGGAGATGACTTTGTTATTCTCTAAATGAAAAAGTTTCTCTAAAGTTTGCCTGTGTGCCCTTCAGTCTCATAGGCAGACCTCCCACTGACTTCAGTGTGTGCTAGATTGGCCCACACAGGGAGAAGAACATTTGAATTTGGGAATAAGTGCTGGCTGAGCTGATAAATCCCGACAGCTTTCTCCTTGCCATGGCTGTGTTGGTCCTTACCCTAGGGAGCCATTCTTTCTCCTCCTCTTACCTGCTTTAGGGAAATTTCCATGCATTATTGCACTGTGCCACTGTCCTGGGCAGTTTTCATTCAGACCATGTGTCTTCCAAAACACTTTGAAAAACATAGAACAGAGCTGTGATGAACAGCCTGATATGGAATAAACTGTAATATTCAGCAGCAGTGGGAAGCTATAACAAAACACCTACTTGGCAGCAGTGTCGTGCTACCCCTTTGGCTGGAAGGAAAATCAGATCTAAAAGACAGATTCTCAGATGAAGCAGGCTCTGCTACGTGGATTGGCAGGTAGCAAATAACAGTGTGAAATGGCTTCTGGCCCTTCCTGGCTGCTTGCCTTGAGAGGGAGAGGGGACGGCTGTGCTCCCAGATGGAGGAGTGAGAGGGAGTCCAACACTGTGACATGTGAGGGTTCCCCGTCGATGCTGGGGCCGGGCTGGCAGCTGATCCTCCAGCGAGGGTGGTGACAGCTTGGGGGAAGGGCATCTCACCTGTGCCCCAGCAGTATCAGCTCTGTGAGCTGAGCCTTGGCACGCAGAGCTCAACTGAAGTGGGTAAACAGAGCCCCTCCTCAAAGAAAGGGAGAATTCGAAGCAAATCCCAGCGCACGGTTCAGAAATGCTGCTGCAGATATTTCTTGCTGCATTAACAGGAATGAAAAAGGCAGCATATCCATGGGGGAGAAATACTTCAGCAGTGGTGCTTTACCTGAGTGGAAGCCTCTGCAATTTTAAGATGGTTGGCTGGGTTCTCAATTGGTGTAAACATCCAGTGCTTTTGATTTACTTGTAGTTAAGTTGTTTTGCAGGGTCTGAGAATCTTGCTTACACATCTGAATCATGACTGAGGAGCTTGAGCTGCTGAGGGATTTGTATCAAAACTCAAAGGTTAATTAGCATATGGTGTTAAAAGCAGGTGTAGTCTAAGTGAACAGTGCCTCAATGCTCTTATCTAGAGAGGTGTTTGATCTTGATTCTAAAGAAGAAAAATGAGCTGGCAAGTTGCCGCCTGTCTCTTACAAAGTCCAACCCCACAATAAGAAGTTTTGAAATAAAAACCTTTAAATTAACCACTTCTCAGGGGCATCAGTGAAGTTCTTCAGAATCTAGCTTTTTGTGAAAGACACGTACTTGTGAAAATATATTCGTTGTAAGTGTGCATCCAGAACCAACCCGAAACCTTTGAAAGGTCCAGGGAGTAGTCCAGTCAGGGAAAAGAAACTGTATGTAAAACCAATGTATCATAGAAAAATAGCAAATTGTGAAGCAAATATTTGAAACAATGTGGGTTTTTTGTGACTAAAATATATTTCTACTATACTTGTGAGAGGCAGATTTTCACATGCATAGAAGGAAAACAGGCACCCAGCTTCCACTGCAACCCATCTTTCCTATTTATTTAGTACATTCCCCAATTATTTTTTCATTCAAAAGATACACTGATAAAACTGAGTCATCTCAGAGATAATCTGTAAATGGTAGCATAAGACTTTTAGTCACTACAGTGTGTGCAGTAATTGGCTGCACTGAAAGTCTGCCTTGTAAATACAAGATTGTAGTTGATTTGTTGTGTAATGAATTGTTTTTTTTGCTTGCAATGCCAAAAGCTGTTGCTTGAACACTACAAAGTGATGATTTGCTTGCTGTCAAGTCACTCTGGGTATTTACGATCCTGAAATCCTTGCCTCTCTGTCCATCTCCTTTGCACACAACGTGAGAAATCTGAGAAGTGGGAGCGTTGTTTTCTTACGCCAAAGAGGTGAGAGTTGTGTGAGTGAAACTGATTTCCACAAGCAGCCATCGGAGGAATCCCCACAAATGGGGTGTGGCAGCTAAAACCCTTTGCCAAACCTCTTCAGTGACGGAGGAGCAGCAGCCTTCAGGGTTGTTTGGAGTGCAAACATGGGGGGTTTGGATGCAGTGCACTTCTGGATCTGGCTGCTGTCAAAAGTGCTGGGCCTGCTGACCTCTGTACAGGGACTGACGTGCCTGTGACCTCTGATGTGGTTTGACATTGAACACCTCTTCCAGCTCCAGTGAGAGCAGGCACTGGTTCTGGTCTCTTGCTGCTTCACAGGGTTACCTGGAGTCTGGAGCAGACCCAAATCCTCCTGTGCTCCTGCCCTCTTGGAAGGGGGATGATGTTTGGATGATGGATGTGAGGTACAGGTGCTGTTAAATAGGTCCTTTCCTCCCAGAGTCTTTTCTTTCCTTTTCAGTCACAGTTGTGAAGCCTTTGTGGTTGTCTTGTTGGTCCTGTGGTTTCATGACAGATTAGAATGTTATGACACTAGCAACGCCTGTTCCAGAGTTTCCCCCTTGTAAGATCCTTATTTAAAATCCTAGCCATCAGGCAAGCTACTTAGCTAATTGTCAGAGCTTGTCATGCCATGTAATTAAGTTTTGGACAGCATTCAGATGCCTCTTCAGGAGTGTGTAAGGGTGTGTGTGGAACTGCATCTCTTCTTCCCTGTTACCACAAAAAATTGAGTCACACTTCTGGCTGGCTCAGACAGAGCTGCAGATATCATCGCAGCAGGTTGGGAGGAGGATTTAAGATTAGGAGCTTCTGTAACCTGATCCCACAGAAGAACCCTAGCCAGCCTTGCTGCTGGTGCAGGGATTTGTTCACAACTGGCTGGGGATGACCAAGGGGATTCTTTTAATCTCATCAGCCTGCTGTTAGGAGCTTGCTTATTATAGCCTAATAACTCTGTCCTGGAAGCACAGGCAGCCCTCAAATTAAGATCTCTGTGTTGGGTAGGAAGGCTAAGGTTTCAGCATCATGGATTTGAGAGAGCCTTGCTGTTCACTACTTCTGATGCACACACACACACAGAGTTCAGGTAATCAAATTCTTTCTCAACTGTTCATGCACTGCACAGAGCAGCCTGTCTCTGCCTCTGACTGACTGAGGTGGGAATAAACCCCAGAGCTTCATTGATCTTCCAAAAAAAAAAAAGTGTGTGTATACACAGGTATATATCATTTTCCTGGGAAAAATGCCAACATGCTGCTTCAGATTTTGAGACATTGCCATCCTGGGTACACTCTATTGAATTTTGGGGTTGTTTTGTTTTTAAGGCCATGTTATAGAAATTAATGTCAACATGAAAAGTGTTTTTGTTTTTTGTTTAGATTGTCGTAACAAAAAATAATCTTTGAGGTCCCCTGAATGCTCAAACATTATTGTAGCATCTGTGCTGTCCTGATTCATCCTAAGATGTTCAATAGCAGCCCAGTTGAAGTAGAATAAAGCATGGCCTCACTGGAACCTCCCTTCTGTCAGAACTCAGCATGGTTGAAAATACAACCTTAAGTCATGGAAAGCTGTTGAAGCTAATGCCTTTGTGCTACTGTCAGACTGGGAGGAAACAGTCCTATAACATACACAAAAAAATCATCTGCTTTTATGGTACTTCAAGAAGTGTAGACAAGCAGTGATCCAGGATGGAAATGTTTCTATTAGAGGGATACAGGCTCCATTGACAAAGTCCTTGTGTGGATGGTTAAAACGAGATTAAAGCATGCCAGGAGCAGGTTCCCTGCTCAGCCATTTTTGTTTGTTGTGTACATCTCTTACTTACTAAACAGTGGTTCTGTGCCCATAACTGTGTGCCTTTCCCTGCAGCCTCTTTCAGGACTGGGGAGGCCCAGGTGAGATGACTGCTGGCTTACATACTCTGCCCATCATTTCTGGGAACAAGGGCTGCTTGTCCTGGAATTTCATTGTTTTTGTCTGTAGGAAGCAACTTCCTTTCTCTTGATTGCTCTCCAGCAACCTCTGATTGACCACACCTCAGATATACCCAGGGATTCTTGCAGTTGTCTCTTCTGCTTTTGGTTTAAGAGAGCACTTGTAAGTGCAGTTCATCTTTCTAGGTGATAAGTAAAAAGGGGAGACGGAAGCAAGCTGTGCCCTGAAAAGTGCAAAATCTGAATAGGAAAGGCAGAGGGAAATATGCTTTTCTTGTTGCTAAAAGCTGGAGCCATGGAGAGATTTACAGCTATGCTCTACAGTTACATGTGGGATCTGGCAGAGGGCTGGCTGAAATTCTCCATTAGCTCCCACTGATCCGAGGTTCCAGGTCTATCTACCAGAAACAGCCTGTTCTTGTTCTCAACAGGCAGTGCTCTACCCCTTCCTCACTGCTTACTGAGCGGCTTTCAGTGGCTCCAGCCCCCCCAGATCACTTTCCAGCCCGATTTCCCTGCCATTTGTGCTTCTCTGGTATTTCTTAGGAGCTTGGGACATCACAGCCTCACATGCTGTTTTAGCTGTCAGTTGGTAAGAATTGAAACAGATTGTAAAGTTTGATGCAAAAGAGCACCAGAGCATTGATAGGTGTGGCCAGATGATCTTCACATAATCCCTTTGACAGGGTGGGTAAATCCCACCTGGTGTTTGGCAGGAGCAGAGGAAAGCCTGCAGCTTGGTATTTCCCTGCTGGGGAAAGCAGCCATAAAGGAACATTGCCAGGCTGTCCTCAAACCAGTTATCTTATTATTGGGAACCCCTGGGAGTCCAGGAAGAAAAGAGGATGCTTTTGAAGTCAAGTCTGTCTGTTTATGAGCTTCACTGAGCAGCAGAGACCAGACTGTCCCAAGGGCCAGGGAACGGGGAACCTCTTGTGTAATTCCTCTGATCTCTAGGTTTTGTTATGTGGATTTTGTGATCTGTAGTTTAGGATTAAAAAGACCAAAGACCATTTAAGTATGGATTTCGTTCTACTGATGGTGTCATCGCTCATAGATGTGGAGCCAGCCAGAGTGTATCAGACCCTTCATCAACTAATTAACTTGAGTTGTCAAGCTGCAATCAGTGAGCTGCTCTCATACTAAATAATAATGATAAATTCCTCTCATCTGAAGCTGTCAGCTTCCAGCTGCAAGAGGCTTGAGTTTGCAGGGTCTGTAACTTACTCCATGAAGGAAAATCAGATTTGCACCTCTGTCTTGCCAAAGCCAGCTGTAGGTTGGTTCCCTTTCCAGCAGAGTTTGCTGCTGGAGCAGCACCTAAGGCCAGGCCAGGATTTTGCTGGGCTCGTAGCAGGACCGAAGCTGCCATCAGACTGCCACGTGCAGCACTGACTGAGTCCTACCCATTTCAAAGGGACATTTTTCTACTTTCAGTTGCTTATTGAGGAGCTGATTTGGTTTCTTTTTGGGTTGCATTTTAAAAAATGTGTCTGTAAGGGGTGTGCTTCTCTTGAAATTCTTCCCATTGGTGTTTTGTTAGGCAAGAAAGGTGCTACACGTTTCACTGTAGGACAGGGTGTAAGACCTGTCTGAAGGAAAAGGTGTCCAGGATGCCTTTGGGACTGCTTGTCTGCCCCACAGAGCTGGCAGGCCAGCAGGGAGCCCTTGCAGGCTCTGGTGGGGATGTCAGCCCTTCTTTCCTCCCCGTTTTTGGAGCTGTCACGTCTGTCCTGTCATACTTGTCACACCTATCCTGTCTTAGACCAATAAAGAAATCCCATTCTACAGTGGTAAAGGGAGTCTTGGACTCAATCATACTGCCTCCATCTTGCATAAAAAATAGAATGCCACCTCCCCTGAGTATGACCACTCATAGAAATGAATTTTTTTCTTTTTTTTTTTTTAGTGACTGGCTGCATAACAATTTCCAAGCAAAATGGAAGCAAACAAAAATTACTTGTTTGGTTTATCCAGATGGACATGGACCAAGGAATTTGTGTAGCCTTCTAAGAAATAGCTTTTTAAACTAGCTTTTACTGTAATGAATCTCTTTGCACAGTGTAAACATCACAAATAGAAATTAAAAGTACAGTTTACCCTACAGCATAGGTTTGGGTGACACTTATAAAAGGATATAAAGCATCTTAATTAGAGTTTTATGGCTCATAATCATGTGTTATTTGAGATAAATATCATTAGCAATACCAGAGCTATACAGAAGCTTAATATGCTCTTTAGATATCTGGAAATACATGTAAAATAAATATTTTTCTAAGGAGGTCTTCTTTTGCTATCAAATAAGAAATCCTGTCTAAAGGCACGCATACAGAATACAAAAATCAAGAGGCCTGGTTTTTCTTTGTGCATTCCCTGTTATTTCTGAAAATCATCATGGAACAGACATCCTTTTTCTGTGGAAAAGCTCCTTTTCAGATGGCTTCTTGGTGATTTGATGCAGAATAATTTTTTTAGTGTATAAATCTGCCTTCATAAACATCCTCATAAATATAACACAGCAAACAAACTGCTTTGAGGTCAGACTGCAGAAGAGGTTGACCTTGCATTTTTAGCAGTTTAGTGTATGCTAGAGCTTAGATTTAGCAGGATTAAATTTTGCAAAGGTCC
The DNA here is from genome assembly GCA_013400495.1 of Nicator chloris. Lineage (NCBI taxonomy): Eukaryota > Metazoa > Chordata > Aves > Passeriformes > Pycnonotidae > Nicator > Nicator chloris. The sequence continues at coordinate 67,917 of WAAE01010386.1, forward strand.
TGTGACAAGTGTTTCTTACAGAGTGGGAATGTCTGAAGGCCTACTAAAGGCTAATAGGAGACACTGAGCACAAATGCTCAGGTGCAGTTTAGGCACAAATTTGGCATTGATTAAATGCAAAATCTTAGCCAGTATGCAAAATAGGTGATGACTTTCAAGACTAAACAGATACTTTGGCAGTACCTTTGCAATGAGCATCTTAATGCAGGTACAAATTCTCTTTCATTCTGTATCGCTAAAGCTCTGTTACATCCTTATTTCTATCCAAACAAAGCCTCCATGATTAAAGTTAAACAGCACTTATTAAACCTTAATAAATAGGGATGAGTTTCTCTTTTTTTTTTTCAGACATCTTGAGTTTGCTGAACTAGAGCTTCTGTATTATGTTTTGGTAACTGAATTTAGGTATGTTTTGCAGAAAGGATATGACACCTATGCTGCCTTAAAATACAGGTGACTCTTCTTTCTGTGTAGTGTACCCTTAGGAACATGAGTTTGCTTACAGATTTTGACAGTGACATATGAAAAGAGCTGGATTGTGGTGATGAGAAGAAGTAAATACAAATATATGGTTTCTAGTGCAGGTGAAATTTTTTTATTCCAAACGAACATTTTTATTTCAAGCATTATCGCTATTGTGCTCACTAATATGCCCATTAGGACTGTAAATCCTAGGTTACTGTTTTAAATTGTTTACTTGTGGGTGTTGTCTGTTCAAATATGTATTTAAGTGTGTGTCAAGTTATTTTTGACTGTTCACTGTTACAAATACTCAGAATAGCAAATCAGAAAGCCAAAGCTTGTGCTCCTGCCCAGAATTATTTAATTTTTTATTTTTTAATATCAGAAGCTCCTTTATTTTTGCTTGAATGGTTATAGAGATGTCAAGGTTAAGAGATCCAACTGCTGTTTACTTTTGCTATGTGGGATGATACAACTCTGGTGATTCCATACAGTATTAAGAAAAGAAACAATAGCTGTTAATCTAAAATGTAAAAAGATATATGGCCACTTGCATTTTTCTTGTACAAGTTCATCACATTTTAATCTCAGTATATAAGTACCACATAGTGGTTTTATTATTCCCTTTCAAATACTCTTTAAATTTGTTGGAGGCTCTTTTATATTTCAGTTTTCTAATTTTAAGCTCTCTCCAACACACCTTTGGATTTTGGAAGGAGAGCCTAAGGGAGCTGTGAACAAATTGAAGACTTTAGGCCATGAAGAGAAGGATGCAGGGCCAGCAGTGCAGCAGAGATCACTGCTCTGGCCGGCCCTGGGCTCTTGGCGTGCTTGCTCACATCTGCTGACTGAGTTGGAGAGCTCCTCACCACATTTCAAACCCTGTTCTTTTGGCTGAAGGCACCTCCCAGCCTGCAGATCTGTGGATCAGCAGCCTCAAAGGTGTGTGCTCAGGGAAGAACTCCTTCTGCTACAGCAGCACGTGCAGAGTCCAGCTTGATCTGAAGCCTTTGAAACACTGCATTTCTCCTGCCTATGTCCAATCCTACTCATGACAGCACTTCATGTGTGCTTACTATTCTAGTACATGAATATCTCAAAGCAGTGAAAACTGTGGTTGAGTACTCAGTTGAAATGGGCTCTCTGTGACCTGATTCTCAAACGTGCTGAGCGCTCGCTCGGGTGCCTGTGAGGTCAGTGAGCGCTTCTGGGCCTTCACTGCTCTGGAAATGGAGCTGAAATATGGTTATATGAACTTTGCTTCATGCTCACATGCGTGCAAAACCTTAGTCCTGGTTTTAAGGATGCAAGATGAGAATCCATTTTGAGTCTCCAAGGAAAAAATCCATAAAGATGTTAAAAGGCAAACACTAGTTAGTGAACATTATTGAATCTTGAGGTTTTTTAAGTCATTGTTTTGTTTTGTCTGCTGCTGCTTTCACAGGAACTTTCTCCTTTCATCGGAACTGTGCAGTTTAAAGATTTTCATGCCTGATTACTTTATACTTGACAGAAAGATCCTGAGTACCACGTGTGTGTTTGAAGAGGTGTTTCTTTGAACGTTAGCTGATCTCTCAGGTTAGAGAAAGTAACCTGATTTTAAGAAAACTAGCACATAAATTGCATCTGTGCTGCGAGGACCTGCTGACATCGCAAAGATAGGTCTTGACAAAAGTTTTATTTGGGCTACAACTCTTCTGGTACAGCATGTCAGATGGGTTCTTTATTTCTGCTCTTTCATTCTTTATTACTGAGGACCTTAGTAGGGAAACAGGCTTTCTGCTTCTTCAGGAATTTGCAGACTGGCACTGCTTGTCTTTCATCTGCAGCAATAATCCTCACTGTGTCGGGCTCAAAGATGCAGAATTTCCTGGGGAAACAAGGAGTCTCCTTACTCTAAAATTGTTACTATTGGACAACAGAAACCGTTAGCAAAGAACAGGACGACAAAAGCCCAGAAAGCACAAGTGGCGAGGGAGCTCTGTGGTGCACAGAGTTTTGGGGGCTGATACCAGATAATTTTTAGAGAGGTTTTATTTGTTAAGTCAGACGTGGCACCAGCTATTCTGCGTGTATGTACACTCTCAGCACTGTTTGACCACACAGATGCTCCAGTATGGGTGAAGGAAAAGCCCTTAGCGTGAGTCGTGTGTGTAGGAATAGCAGTGAGTCTGAATGCACAGGCAGAGGTGATGGCAGCAGTTATGCAGATGAGAGCACGTAAAAAGGAATGAGGTTTCTGCCAAGTTACTTGTGCACAGGCTTAAATAAAGAGCATTGCAAATCATACCTAGAGTATTTTCTCTGTGTCTATGATTATGTTATTTCCATAGCAACTAATGATGCCATAAACCAAAGATCATGACTTTAGGTGACATGTGAGCAGAAGGAGATGAGCTATTAAGTACTGAAGATTTTTTTAATGCAAATTTCCTTATTTATAAAGAAAAAAGAAGAAAATGGAAAAAAAACAACAAACCAACCAACCAACCCTGAAGTCTGCTGTGTAAGTGAAATTGCTTGAGACTGGAATGTGTTTGCAAACTTTTGTTGGAGGCATCAGTAAATGTTTCAAATGGTGTAGGTACAACTGTGAGTATCAACAAGTTTTTTTATTAGCTGAGGAAGTCTCTGGAATGTCTGTCTTCTCCTGCCCATGCAATCCAGATCTCAACCTCTTTCCAGCAACTATTACCTTTTCCAGATATGAAATTGCTAATGGACAAGCAGGGACCTTGGAAATGAAAGGGAAGGTCTGTGTTCTTAGGTATGTGATAAGTTTGAGGTTGCAGTGAAGCATACTATCTTCTGCTTCACTTATTGAAAATATTCCTAATTTTCTCAAAAACAAAAGATTCTAGAGATCTCCTCAGCTTACAGCCCCATGGTCAGACTCTTTGACACCAAGGACCTGCAGCCCAAAGTAGAACTGATATTGCTTGATTGACCTGTTTCTTAGGGGCCTGCTTTAACATATCTGGCATTTGGTTCAGGAGCTGGCTTATGGCTCCTCTCCTGACCCACTAGGACCTCACTTAAAGTCTTTGGCAACATGTGCAGACTCATTGCACCATGTCAATTTCTAGGAGAGAGCAGGATTTAGGGAGGAAACCTGTTGATTGCTGCTTGAATTGACCTTGAATGTTTCCAGGGATGGAAACAACATCTACAACCTCTTTGGGCAACTTCCTCCAGTATTTCATCATCTCATTGTAAAAAATGTTTTCTTTATAGGACTCTACCCTCTTTCAGTTTAAAAACATTACCCCTTATCCCATCACTACAGGTCCTATTAGAAGCCTGTGCCCATCTTTCTTTAAGCCCCATTTAGGTACTGAAAGGCTGAAATGAGGTCTCCCTAGAGCATTTCTTCTCCAGGATGAGCAACCTGAACTCCTCCAGTCTTTCCCACTAGGGAAGGTGTTCCAGCCCTCTGATTGCTTTTGTGGCCCTCCTGCAGACCCACTCCCAACAGGTCCATGTCTTCCTTGAACTGAGGACTCCAGAGCTGGATGTACTATTCCACATGGGCTCTCATCAGAGCAGAGGGGCAGGATCACTCCCCTCAACCTGCTGGCCATGCTGGCCAGTACCCCCATGTCCATCTGGACAGGGCTGCTCTCAATCTCTTCACCCAGTAGCCTGTGCTGATACTGGAGGTTGCCCCAACACAGATGCAACACCTTGCACTTGACCTTGTTGAACCTCATGAGGTTTCCATGGGCCCACTTTCAGAGCTTGTCCAGATCCCTGTGGATGGCATCCCATCCCTCAGGTGTGGTAACTGCACCACTCAGCTTGGTGGCATCTGCAAACTTGGTGAGGGTGTGCTGTATCCCAGTGTGTCACTTAAGAAGATACTAAAGAGTCCTGGGCAGGGTTGAGCAGAGACTGAAAACCTGTGGCAGCGTGAGGCTGTCAGGTTAAAATGCATATTCTCACTCTCTTTGCTTTGCTCTTTTAGTCATTTATATTCATGCAAAATGAATATACACAAGTAAACAAATCAAAGACTCCATCTCAAGGCTTTTTTTTCCTCCTAGCTGAAACAGCCAGCTTGGCCCTGAACTTTGGTTCACCCACCAGTCAGAAGAGAGAATGTTTCTCTTAGACTTTTGGAAGAGGTACAAGTTTTGTAAAACCTGCATCACTGAATCAAACATAACCAAACAGCAGCTGCAAAGAGTGCACTGGGTGAGGAAACAAGGGATTTCTCTTCAGGCATGTTGCTGAAGAAAAAGACAGGCAGGGGCAGACAGATTTCTGTGGTGATCTCATCGTATTCATCAGTTGATCACCCTTAGCTGATTTCAGTGCTGTGGTGTGAAGCAAAGCTAGTAACTCACAAAAAGATCCCACTCTTGTAGTAATGTTTGATCTTAGGAACGTTGTTCACTGAAGCTACTGGGAATGACTGTCACCTGTCACATGCATGCCTTTGCACACCCCTCTGTTGCAGAACAGGAGCAGTTGTCACATCCATACTCTGCTTTATATAGTGTATTTCAGTAATACCTTCTAGCAGGGTTCTTGAAAATTTTATTTCGTGGATCACTTCTTAACAAAGTCTACTGAGGTTAATTCAGAGTGGGTGGTTTCATTAGGAGGATGGAGCAGGTATGCAGAATTCTGAAGACAGTGACAAGAGGCATTAGTTGGGGGAAAACTAGTGCAACCATTAAAGGACTCATGAGACTGAATTAATGAGGAGGTGAATTACTGCTGCATTTTGTGTGAGCTGAAGGCACTGGTGTCTTGTGGTTGTGAGTGTTAAATCTCAGAGGAAGAAGAGAAAGTGGCATTCAAAATAATAAGGGAGGTGGGAGCATGGTGTGGGGTCTGTGGTGGCTGCAGCTCAGGGTGAGGTGCAAAATGTGGGCTGAACAAGCAGCTTTGTGTCTTCAGGTGAAAGCTGAGGTTGCTCAGAGAAAGGGTGTGGGGGATAACACAGTCAAGAGATCTGCCCCTGATGCCCAAACCTTTTTCAGTTTATTGCCTGGAGTTCACCTGATGTCATTAGAGTGAAACTGCTGTCTCCTCTCTTTCAGGGCCAGGGTTTTGGCTGGAGACAATGAAGGGTTACCAGCCCTCCACTCAAAGTGGCAGGGACAGAGTTGTTATAACCTAAATGGTAGCGTGTCACCAGAATCAATACAAATTGAACCTCTGCTGGCAAGACTGCACAGTGCTTGCTTTCTTGTGTAGAGGAATCAATATGAATTGGCCACAAGATGGGAATATAGAGATGCAGCTGGGAAGAGAAAAAACAGATGTTAAGCAGAGGTGAACAGAGGTCACTAGGTCCATGCTGTGATTTTAGGCTCAGTCATTAACAAGAAATTTTGTGAAAGCTCTAATTCACTTGCCCTTTGGGGTCACCCTTTAGACACAATGGCCCAGTGATGCAATGATTCCAAGGTTTATTCTTCTTGGTTCATGCATTACTTTATTGTTAAACAGCTTAAATGTCAGTAGGGGTCCCAGCATGCCCCTTCCATTCACTTAACACCAGGGATGGGCAAGAGAAGAGCACAGCAGCCCTTCTCCTTTTGTTGATTTCCCCCAGTTCCCAGGCAGGACATCACTCCCTCATGTAAGCATGTCATCCAAGCTGCAGTTAGCCTGTTGGTGCAGCATTGCTGTCTCCAGGATTTCCCATTTAGGCCAGTGATTCTGACTGGGTTTCTTGGTGTGGAAGACTTAGTAAAAGAATGATTGTAATGTCTGTATCCCAAATGACTCTGTTTCTAATTAGCTGTTGGTATTGTCATGAGAAAGAACAGCAACTACTTGCGAATTACATTTTACACTGAAGTGCCTTTAAAAAGTTGTCATTTCTGTGAGGATGATGGTGAAAAGAGGCTGGAGAAAAAGTGCCCTTTATTGTAAGGGTTATACAGGACCTCAGCCTTCCTCAAGCATTTTCTGCATCTGTCTGAAATATATCCACCGTGTGTTGATGTTTATTACTTTTTATTTAAAATAAACATTTAGAAACTCCTCCTTCTACCTTAGATCTTGGCTTTATGAATTATTCCACCCACATTAAGGACTTAATTCTCTTAAGAATTGATGGTTTCCTGCTTTCAGGAAAGGTGAAAGCAAGTGATTTCTAACCCTTTTCTTATCCAGATAGCAGTGAGCTGCCTTTGGGCTTCAGTTGTCTACTTTACAGTAAATATGCCAAATTCTCCTCTGGTAAATGCGGTACCATGGGCACCCTTGTTAAGTAACAGTTATCTGATTCTGTTGTCACTGTTTCAGCATAATTTGTGTGCTGAGCTATACCCAGTTTTTCTTTCACCATTTAATATGATGCTCCGTGCACAGGTATTTTTGGTATAATGACAGAAAACGTAGAAAATATTTGAATCATTTTTGGCTTTCTATTACCAAACTGGTCTAGTTGTAGTACAGGTGAGGAGAAAGGTGTAATACAGGTGAGGCAGAACTATTTGGTACCACAGGAAAAATTCATAGTATATTGGGAACTCTGCCTGAGAACAGATCTGCTTCCATTGGACCATCTTTATGAGCTAGGGAAGGAAGACTCCTTTAAGGGGGCAGAATTCATATCGTGCAGGAAAGGGAGGGAAGTCGTGTAGAAAACTCTAATTTTAGGGAAATCTGAGTTTCTATCAGAGATTGTAGGGAGATCAAGAAGTGGAAAAGTTCTAAGTCATCAAAGTTACTGAAACTGATGGTGCAGGAGTTATTATCCTTGTGTTTTGTGCTCTTTCTCTCTAAAGCTTGCACCAGGTATGGTCAGTGTATTTATAGTTTGTGGAGGAAATGAAGATAAATAATTAGACTCTAAGTTTGCAGTTTGTAAATTAACAGAATTAGAGGGTGGTTTGCAGGCCTGAGCTGCTCCGGCTATGTGCAAAACCAGCTCATTTTACTTTTACTAATTTGTTCTTTAATTAATTGGTGCCTGTGTCTCTTGGTTTATGCTGAGACTGGCAAGATGCTTCATGAAGAAAACCTCTTTTCATCTCGATTAATTCTCTGCTGGGCAGGCCTTTTAAAAAAAAGTTAGCCAGCTGTCTTTTGCCTTGGCTCCAGTAGGTTACAGTCAAAATCAAAGGGCAGATGAGGAGGAAGGCAGAGAGGAGGCAGACAGATAAAGAGGGGGCACATACGGAGATAAATGAGTTACTTGCACAGGGAATTTGGGGCAAAGTTGGTAAATGAGTCTTGCTTTCCTGAGTGTTAATACTGTAATTACCTCCGTTTCAGTAAGATTTTTCCTTTCTGAAGAAGTTGTGTGTGCCACATTTTCAACTCCTTATTTACTGCCTGTGGGAGCTGTCAGATTTTAGGGAAGTGCTCCCCAGCGTACGGAGCTTGATGCCGATCAGTGCGTTCTGACAGGGCGACAAATGAGCTGGCCATACGTTGTGCTGAGTGATGATTCCGTGGGACTGAGCGAATTAGGAACACGCCGCTGATGGATCTGCAGCGGAACAAACGAGCCTTCCGGCAAGGGAGGCCTGTCCTGACCCCGCTCCCCGCGGAGCATCCCCAGCGCTTTGGCGTACGAAACCTTCACAGCACTTACTCCCGTTCCTTTCGGCAGCGCCGCCTCCGTATCCGGCCAGCCCCTCCAAAGCCACCTGCAGCCAGGTTCGGGCTCCGCGCCGCGTCCCCGTGCTCAGCGTTTCGGGCGGGGGGAACCCGCGGCCCCGAGAGCGGCCCCGGGCGGGGCTGTGAGGGCGGGGTGTGGGCCGGGGCCGGGCCGGGGCGGGCGGGGCGGGCAGCGCCATTGGCGCGGCGCTCGGAGGAGGGGCGGCCGCGCCGGGAATGGAGCGCCGGGGCTGGCGAGCCACAGGCGCCCGCCGCGGGAACGGGGTGCGGGGATGCGCGAAGTGAGCCCGGCGGCGCGGGGCACAGCGCGGTGGCCGGCAGGAACGGGCCACGGCAGCTGCTCGCCTTTCGGATAATTCCTGCCCTGCGGCGGGTCTCGGGCAGCGGCACTCTCTTGTCTGTGCGTGGCATGTGCAGCCGGGGTTTTATATGGCATTTGCGAGCCGAGCGAGGTCACGGTTCCTTTTTTTAAAATTCTTTGCTCTGGGTACAGTATATCTCTCTCTGATTTTTCCTTCCCTGGTAGCGGGGTGGGCCGGGAGGGACGATCTTGACAGTGACGGGAATGTTTACTTGTGCAGAAGTCTTTCTCATGTGGAAGCACGCTGCTCCCTAACTCCTGGCTAAGCAGACTTCAGTTCACCAACTTTGCTGCCGCACAGCACGCGTAACTCCTTGGCAGGATGGCAGACAAAAGAACAGCTGGTGCAAAGCAATAGGGGATTCCTAGCGAGGAGGAGGAGGAGGAAGGAAGATCACCAGCCTTTCACCCGACGGCTGTCAGAGCAGCAGGAACGGGACAGCTGAAGCCACCATGCGCAGGTCCAGCACCGATGAGTCCACCTATCACAGGAGCCCTTCCCTGGACAGCAAGGATTACAGTTTCCCAAATGGCGCCTTCCGTCGATACAGCAGCATGTATGGTGGCCAGTTTGGGACTGCCAGCAACTCTTTCTTTGGATTTCATACCAACCCAGGCCCGAAGGCCACCAAGGCTAAGTACACGACCCCCAAGGGAAACAAGTACGTTGTCTTTTACCTGGATCTCTCATTTATTTTTCTCCTAGAACTGAAGAGGTGCAGCATGGCTCACAACTGCCTGCAGTGTATCAAGTACCTAATGTTTGTTTTCAACCTTCTGTTCTGGGTGAGTACACGTTGGAACCGCGAGACGGCTGCGTTTGTGTCTGTTTATTGAGATCAAGGGGAACTTGTTGCTGCTTTTAAACTTAGCAGTTGAACAAAGTGGTGCCTAGGCTACTGTTTTTGTGGCCTCATTAGTTTGTGTAGGTAACGTGCTGAGGATTTTCTTCATCCTCTCATTTCCTGGCCTTCAGCTGTGTTTCAAAACTGTGGCAGAAGGCAAAAGAGTGTGTTTATAGAGGTCAGTTGCATGAATGCCTTCATCACTTCGTTCCACTGAGAACTGTACACTTTTTCATGCCCTGATCTTTTATTCTTATGTGTGTTTGCCTCAAAAATTATGTGTAGTCCTAGAGAAATCACTGAGGCCATTCATGGTTGTAAGGTTGAGCACATGCTTACATTCGTTGCTCTATTGCAGATTGCACGCTTGGTACATCACCACATTAAAGCCTGTATCAGGAATCTTTAGGTAATCATTCTGTGTTACTGTCAGTGGTGGGTCCTTGCCATTCCCTGTTGAAGATGTGGGTGGAGAGAGACCAGAGTGCTCCTCTCTGCTTCTGAGGTTGCTACTCTGTGGCAGGAGCTTATCAAATCACTGTGAGGCATGCGTGTGTCATCATCTTTTTAATACATGAGGTGGCTGTCAACAACAAGGGTGGCTGGGCACTTCACTCCGTTGTAACGGAGTGTAGGCTGTAGGTGGAGACTAAAGAAGTGCAGTGGGGGGGGACCCAGGTCACAAGTGCTGTTAGTCCTGTAAAAAAGGGAGTAGCATGTTTTCTAGGGCAGGACAGGATTTCTAGTTCAGTGTTCCTTGTCCAGAATCGTATGTGGGAAGGTCTGTTACAAGATCCTCAGGAGGTGCCTTTTAATGGCTTGTTCCTCCCGAGTGGCTTCTTAACATGCTGAGGGAAGTAAGGAGTATTGTGAAGTGACACCCCTCCCGGCCCGGCCCGGCCCTTCAGGAGGGGCTGTGTGTTTGCGGCTGGATGTCGCCGTGTCCGTGTGACTGATTGTCCGTGCTCTCCTGTTGTTGGAGGTGCTCGGAGGGCTGTGAGTGAGATGGAGAGAGCTGTTCTCTAGTGTGCGCTGCTGTACAGCTGTTCAAAGCCAGGCATGCTGCAGTGCATCACAAAACACAAAGTGCAGGCAACTCCTGCTGACCTGAGTCATACCAAGAGTCAGGATGTGGTCAACTAGTGCAAGTCCCCTGAACTGGCACAGCACTAACCAGAGCTGTGAAACACAAGGAGGGTGCTCTCTTTGTATCCTAGGTGAGCTGGTAGAAAGTGTGTTGTTAGGGCTGCATTCTGTTTTTCCAGGCTAACTCTGGTAGCTTCTGCTTCCCTAAAAATCATCTAATATTTATTGCAGCTTACTCCAGAGCTTTCTGAAAAAGACAAACACTATCTTTCTTGCTTTTTTAAGTCTTGTGCCTCTACTGACTGTCCCTGGTCGAGATTATAGATAGCACTGACAGTTAGTTGAAGTGTGAGCTAGAGAAAAGCAGTAGGATGCTGGCATTAATAGCTCTTTCCAGGACTGTGCACAGCACTGCCTCAAAGGATACAGGTATTCTGATTTCTCTTGCAATATTCATCTTCCACTGAAACATACCCATGTGATGAGAAGAGGTACTGCTGCAAGTAATGTGTGTGTATTTACAAAGGCAAGGTGTGTGTGTTTACAAAGGCAAGGTTGCACATAATAATATATCTTTGGCATCCTTTTCAGTAGGAAAGCCTTAATGCTTTGGAGGAGAAAGAAAGGTCTCCCCCCTAAAACTATCAGAGCTGCTTCAAGATATGCTTGGAGGGAGAGAAAAGGCGAGGGTCCCAAAAAGAGAATACCTGTGTGGCAACTGGGCTCTTGGTGAACTGAAGCATGCGAGCAGGGCAGTGGGTGGTGTCAAATACTGCAGCACAATCTCTGTTTTGGTTCCCTTTCGCATGCTACCTGCACAGCAGGAGTGATGGATGATGATCATGTCCAAATGAGTTTTGCACAGCATGTAGTTATAATAGATGCAGCTCTTCACCTTCTCACAGTGAAGAAAGTGACTAAAAAGAGATGATTTTTAAAGGTGCTGGCTAGCCTCTCTTTAGTAAAAGGAGCAAAAAATTTCCATTTCTAGTGATCAGAAATCTCAGCGTGATTACAGGTTGATGATGCTGTTGTTTTGTTTTTCATCTTGTTTTCAGTTATCTGTCATGTTTTACTTTGTGAAATTAAGGGAAAAGGATCTCTGCAAGAAGATAGGATTTCTCTTTGCATACATGTTCACAGAAGTTTTGCTGGCTCCACCTTTCCTCCTCCACCCTTCTCTAGGTAGTTGGTTAGTAACAGGCAATAGTTTAGGTAGGAAGAAGAATTTCTTTTTCATGTATTGAGAGCAGTCATTGCATTAAATGAATTAAATGCCTTTTATAGCCTGTTCCTGCTCTTGATTCTGTTTTGAGAAAATGCTTTGATTTCTGTCAGAAATCATATTTTCATCTTCTTCTTCCTGTTCCTATTCATTAACTCCAGTACATTTTGTGCATCCCTACAGCCCATTTTCCAGCTGTCTTTCCAACAGTGTGGCAGAAAAAAGTCCTCAGCCCTGTGCAGCTCCAGTGGGATTTGTGCTGCATTTCTGAGGACAAGATCCTTTTCTTACAATACTGGTGAATTTATAGGAAGCAAATTCTGAGACCTTGATTTTAAATGCTCTTGGCAGGCTTTGTTGGATTAGATGCTGCGCTCATGCTGTAAAATTTTTAAAAGCTGTCATATAACTGTGAAAACAGAGCAAATTTCTCCTCCCCTTTCTGATGGTTAAAGGGAGCACAAAGCTCCTTCTCAAGTGTCAGAGGCTGAAGTGCCTTGTCTTGTTGATGCTGAATCAGACCATTGGTACAGCAGACTAGCAGCTATTATTGTAGGGAAAAGAACTGGATACTCCTAAAATAGCTCATTTCTCCATGAGAAGTCCTGGGCAAATTGCTCTTGGTGCATCTGCAGCTACTCTGGGGTATTAAGGTCCTGCAGCATGGGCAAAACAATACTAGAGAGCAGCACTGCCTCTCTGATGGGAATTGCCATTCTGAGGCCATTCCCTGGAACAGTGCCAGATGCATATGAGCCATCATTGTATCACTGCACTCACTGGTTTGTAAGCTCCCAAAATAACTTTTGTCACCTGATACGGAATACTTGCCTGGCTTCATTCATTTTTATGGACTTCGATTTTCATTTGTTGAGTTGCTGAACCCTTGAGACTGAAGATCACCTCAGATGATCGCAGAGCAGAAGATTTTTATTTCATAATGAAATATTTTTATTTCTCTGTGACATACGCAGGGAAGAATATTTGTCTACCACATTCTCCTCAAGACATCCAGCATTTCTTCACAGTCAGTAAAACAAACTTTTCTCTTTCTGTGCTTTTAATCCAAGGCTCTGATGCCTTTTTTTTTTTTTTTTTTTTGTGAAAAAGATGGGATATATCCTAAAGGCTGAGAGAGTTCTTTAGAAAAAAAAGCATCATTCCCTTAGTCCCCTTGACTTACGCAGCATCCCCACTTGCTTCAACTTCTAGATCCCAAACCTCCAAGACTCAAAAAAGGAAATGTGCTAACTGTACTTGTGTTGCCAGTGGCTTGTGCTTTCCTTAGATCCTCTGCTAGGGAAAACTACCTAGAGAGGTAGCAGTTTGCTCTTCAAATAACTGAATAGCTATAGCTGACTCTTCAGGTAATGCTTTAACCAGTAGAGAAATTCGACAGTAAAATGCTGTTGTTAGAAATCTAGTTATAAAGAGGAAATGGCAACAAAAAGAAAGGAAGCAAAGAAGTTTGTTATTTGTCAAACTTACTATTAGTTACTTCTGTGCATGTGTCTCCTTTCCATTGTTAAAACATGCTACATTTGTATGCACTACAAAGCAGTCAGAGCCCTCAGAAAGTTTTGTGAAAGCTCTGATTTCATCGGGTAGGCTCCCAAAGGCGCAGGGGAATAGTCTCTGCTCTGTTGAAAACTTGGGAGTTGCCATCTTCTGGACACACTGTGGCTGAAATGAGCAGGTGGAGCTCTGCTTTCCACCCTCCTGGATGAAGAGGTGAGGCAAGGCACTTTGCTTTCTTTTGCTATTTGCTCCGTATGAAATTCCCAACTGATACAGCTCTGGAAATGCTTCATCTTGGCTTGTGAGACCCAAAGTGCAAATCTGAAATGTATGGAAACACAGAGCCAAGGAAGTGGCAGGTAGCACTAGTGGATGCACCAAGATCTGTGTGGGAAAGAAACCCAAAAATCTGTTTAATCTGACTCTAGGGTCCACCTCTGGGTCTCTTCCTCTGTTGCTGCCAATAGTTTGTGGGCCACAGTTTGAGAAGCTCTGCACCAATGAGTACTCCTGGCCTGATGCACTGGTGATATTGCCAACATTACTCACATTTAATTAGAAGGAGAGGAAGTAATGAAAATGAGAAATCCCTCATTACTGGCATCATTTTACTTCCTTGCACTCCAGCAGCACAGGTTGTCTTGTAAGAACTATGCAAATGTTTATAATATGTGCAAGACTGACTGCACAGGGCAGCTGGAGAAGGGAACAGCTTGGTCTGAAAATGCACCATAGGGTACTGGATTGTGTTGGAGTGATCCTGGCCAAATTTGGCCAGAGGGTAGAGCTAGAGGGGTGTCTCTTCATTTCACTGTACCTTGTTGGGAAACCATCTGACATTATTAGCTTGAGAAGAGCTGTTGGCTGGAAGGTGGAGAATTTTGTAAGAGAAGCAGCTGATTTTGTTGAAGTGGATTCCTTGTCCTTCATCTGCATCCTCCATCAGTCAGCTGAATGAGATTGATGGTTAAAACAGCCAGAAGCTCTACAGATTGTTAGTGGCTGAGGACAGTAATGATTTTGTGGTTATACTTGGCTGCAGTCTTAAGTTAGTGGAAAAAGAATTACCAATAGAACAGTAAGCCATTTTAAAAGCAGCCCCCCCATGTCATCACCATTATGTGCACATGTTCCCTGATGGGCAAGGGCTGCAGCTCCTCCCGTGGAGCTGAGCTTACCAGTTGCAGCTGCTGGGTGCCCTTCTGCACACCTCAGTCACATCCCCACCAGCTGGGTGCTGCTCCAAGAAGAAAGTTTGGTTAGAAGTAAGACAGGCTGTGTGATTTCAAATGTGTGAAAGGTAGACAGTAAAAAATAAAAGCCTGATTAATCAGCAGAGCAGACTTTGCTTCTGTGTAATTGAAACATGGGGAGTTTACCCCAGAATGTAATTTTCTCTAGCTGCCTCTCAGTTTCTGATTCTCCTTTGTTACTTGCCCCTTCCAGAAACTGCTCAGTCTGACTGACATCTTATCTTTCTGAGGGTTCTCTGAGGATGTATTTTTAAGGAGCATTGCCTTTAAAGAAAGGACAGTCATTTGATGTGGGAATTACAGACTTGAAAAAATGGCATTTCTGTGAGAAGCAGAACTATTGAGGGCTGATCTCAAGTGTGAGAGAGAGATGATTGTATTACCTGGTGTCTGATTTGTATGGGCACCAATTAGAGCTTTTTCCATAGTGGCACCATTCATACAGTCCCTTTGCTATGTGGATCCTGGTGTCTGATAGGGACTAAGGATCATGCTGGAGTCACATCTCCTGGTGATGGCATTTGCTATCTAAATGCATACCTTCTGAAAACTTTTAGGAAGTTAATGACTTTAGAAGAATACATATTTGTCAGATGAGGCTAACAGTGGGAAATGGGCTCATGAGTTATTCATGGGATACTCAGCCAACACAGTTCGTTTTCATAATCTTCTTTTTTTCCTTAGGAAACCAAGTGCAGAAGGCTGTTACTTGAGGAAGAAAGTTACCTTAAAGTTGACTATATAATAGATACAATTTTCAAATTGCTTACTGCTTCTGTTGCTCAAGATAAGAGCAGTTTCATAGCATTAGGTGTGTTTGCTATCATATTGATAAGCAGCGAGTAGACCCCACAGGATATGGCCATGTTGCAGGAGTGGACAAACTGGCCTCTTTAAAGCAGTGAGTCAAATGGCTGCAAACATAATTCCCTCTTCTGGACAGTGACAGCTCCTAAATCTATTGCAGCCAATACTTTGACACAGAGAAAGAAATAAGGCAGGTGAGATAATTCTCATCATTATTCCTCTTCCTTCTTTTCTTGGCTTGAAGACTTTTGAAGGCTAGCCAGTGCTTCTTTCTTACACAGGATTTTTCATCACTGGGGCTGTGATCAAAACTGGAATAACTGCTACAACATATGCTGTCACCTCATAGTTCATTCTGCCCAAGCCTTACATCTCTTTCACTCCCTTTGGGTCTTGATTTTTAGAAGAAGAAAAATCCCCTGACCTTTCGGCCAGGGGATTGTTTGCAACTCTGTATCCACAGAGTATATGGGAGGATAAAATCCCAGTCTCAGTTTGTCTCCAGACACTATTGTTTAAATCATTATAGCTGTTATTACTACAGTGTGATTTATTTATTTAGAATGTAACTTTTGGCTAAGGTTGCAAATCTGTACAAGTTGGAATAATATACAGTATCTATATAAAATGTATAAAGACACTTCTCTCTGATGTTTTTAGTGTAAACTGAGCACCGCGGGGTCAGAAATGAAATGTGGTGTTGGGTGGAATGAATTCTGCATATTCATGAAGATGGGAGACAGTAAATTGTGTTCTTAGTACTGTCCTGTAATTGTTTCTCTGGGAAATGTTAAGCCATCATGAGATGCAACAGAAGTAAATGAAATTGAAATTGCAGCCTGTAATTAGACTGTCATACTGAAACATATCTTAAGTCTGTCTTCGGTATAAAACTCAACCCTCTCCAAAAAACCCTTCCAGCCTGTGTCAAGTGTGAATGCATGCAGAGCCTTATAACATGCCTCAGCTGAGGCTTGTTCTGAAGATGCCATGCCTTTGAAATAGTGGTTTGAATGAGGCACAAGGTTTGATGTAAAATGACAAAGGACCAGAATGACTTGGTCTTTTAAGTTTTTGTACACAGACCTTCAAAACTTTTGGGTGTTTGTTTTGTTGGGTTTGTTGGATGGTTGTGGTTTTTTTTCCCCTGCTTGCTTTTCCATATTGTTCACATAGCCCTTTTTACTCTTTCCTTGGCCACACCAACTTTATTTGCTCTCAGGTACTTTAAATAGAGTGCAGCTGCAGCAGGTATTGGTTGTGTTATCTTAATGCTGGAGTCTCTCTGAGCTGTATGGTTTTGAGTGAGTCTCACACACTCAGACACACACACAGTTACACACTGGATAGCAGCCAGCAGGTGCTGTGGCAGAATTAGATAGTGGCTCCAACTTGTTTTAGACTTTCTCCTTCCTTCTTCCATTGCTAGTTGTTTTGTCCTGGCTGTTTTACACAATAGTTAGAAGGGAGAGTGCAGAGAAAACATTATATTCCCAGTAAATGCGTTCCTTCACTACTCTACAAGCACCAAGACCAAGTTCTTCTTTATGCTGCTATGCTTGGAAAGGCTCAATGGCTTCCTTCACAGGAGGCAGTTCTGGGCTTCAGAAGTTCTAAGGATTTTTTCCCCTCCCATGCTGTGCTCTCCCATTAGAGGTACTTGCAGTTTCCAGTCTTGTTGCAGTTCCTGGGACAAGCTGGAAGTCACCTGAAGTAGTGGCAAGGCTGAACATCTCCTTGGCAATGACCATACATGAGTGTGTTTGGTTTTGTTGAACATTTGGATTGTTCTCTAGGTCATCCTGCTATAGAGCATTTCTGTGACATTGCTGACGTTCTTTACTCCCTTGGTATTCACCACTGGCTGTTTTGAAGGTGTATACTGGGGCAGATGGACTTATGGCTCTTCTGTAAAACATGAAACAGGGCTCCAGTTTGTTGGGAGTTGCTGAAGCATTCAAATAATTTCTTGGTTTTCTTTCAGTAACAATTTTTTAATATCCTCTTCTCCCCAGTAGAAGCCAGAACTTTACATGTGGTTGTTCGTGGCCAGTTTATTGCATGACCTTTGTCCTAAAGTCCCCCTACAAATTAAACTTCAGTTGTATGCTAGCCACCACATTGCTCCTGACAAGTTTGTAAATGTTTGTAAACAGCCTGCCTTCATATTGGCCAGCTGAACATTTGTACTCTTGTTTTGTAAGTGACATTCGTCCAAGGTTGTAGGACAAATTGGTTGTTTATGTCTCAATAAATCTTTTCACTAATTCATCTGTAGCAGCCTGGGAAGGAGCGGAGGGTGACATATTTAATACCATTTACTTTAACAAAATAACTGGAATTCTGGATATTAATCGAGTTCCACTGTCACTTGCAATCTGTTAGAAGTTCCAATCCTTGAAGGCCAGAGTTTTAACACATCTGCCATCTGCTTTGTACTTATTAATGCAGAATACTTGGTAGTTTTTGAATGACTTTGTAAACTAAAATAAAGAAGGCAGGAGTGGTCAAATATCTCCTATATACATATGCTGCCACTACCAAAAAATATACTGAAGCATCTTTGGACATGAAAAAAGCAGACTTTATTTTGTTGTTTATTCATGGGTCATTTCAGGACCTCCAACCACAAGACATTTTCACTTTTGCAGTGAGCTAGTATTTTCCTGGTGTTTGCAAGGCCCAGAGTGTATAGTAATAAAAAGTCTGATGTGAAAAAGGAGAGACCCTGAGCGCTTTTTGGCTGCTCTTTCAGTGCAGAGAAAACCAGGAACAATTTGAGTGTGCATGAATGGGTTCATTCATCACAGCCATAGCTATTATAACCAGTAAGAGCTCATTGTCAGGTTTTCGTGGCTCCCTGTCCTCTGGCAGTGCTGGGATTCAGTTTGCACCATGGAAGACATTGCCTGTGTCTTGTGCTGCTTTGATGCCCCTGCCCTCCTCTCCCTGGCCAATGTGCTGAGGCTCTCCATGTGCCTCTTGGCTGGGGTGTTAGAGTCAAGGCTGCAGCATTGCTTCTCTTCAGTCAGGCTTTTCCTGGTGCTCCTTACTGGGGAAAGCTGAACCTAGAGGTAAACATGATCACAGTGGTTTGTTTTGGTAGCCAAACTGGGGACTGTCTTTAACATTTCAGGCTAAACTCTTTATCCCTTTTCCATGTCAGCACTGTTGCATTCTGAAAAGGTGTAATAACATGGCAGCAAAACAATATGTGTTTCAGGGGGATCACAGGGCACATAAAATTACTGCTCCAGTGCCACAGGGAGGTCTCAGATTCAACTCAGAGGCAAAGAAACAGTGTAGTAAGTTAGGATCTATTTATATGAGTAAGCATCACTGAAATCCTGTGTGTAATTTATGATGACTTCCATTTTTATTATTTGAGTAAATTTGCAGGACCTGAAACATTTTTACCTTGCTCTCACCAGTCTGTCTTCTTGAACATGCTCTTGTGTGTTACTTACAACACGTATCCTTGCTCTCACTCCAATTTCCCTTTGTAACTATGTTTTAGGTAGATAATTCTTGGAGAAAAATCGACTAACAGTCACTGAGAAAAACATCCTGTACCTAAGGAGAGCATGTGTCTCTACTTATGGTATTGGTTAAATTGTAATCCTGAAAAAACACAGACTGAACAGTCCTGGTTTCCTTCCACTGCTGACACT
This sequence comes from Nicator chloris, assembly GCA_013400495.1. Classification (NCBI taxonomy): domain Eukaryota; kingdom Metazoa; phylum Chordata; class Aves; order Passeriformes; family Pycnonotidae; genus Nicator; species Nicator chloris. Next base: position 86,732 of record WAAE01010386.1, read on the forward strand.
AAAGGGATGTTTCAATACTCCAGTAAAGCCTTAGATGAAATTCTTGCATTTTCTAAGTACTGAATTTCCTTCTGCCTTCATTTCTCTGCAAATACTCAGTAGGATTTCAAGATTAAGGCACTGGTCTTTCACAGATTTTGTATTCCTTTGATTTCTTAGCTATTGGTACCTTCCTCTTAAGTTCCACTTGCTCTGCCCAGAAGTTATTATTTTGAGACTGGAGCTTGGAAATGCTTCATGCTTTGTCACTGCAGTTGCAATTTCTCTCTCTAAAACAATATCCAACCCATTCAGGTTCTCGCTGAGTATTTTTAGCACAAGCTGCTGACAGTTCCACGTCGGCTTTGCTGCGATAGCAGTGTGGATTTCCCTGTGCATGTGTTGGGAGTGCTCCCTTTGCAACCAAATCCATTTTAGTAACTTCATAAGTCTGATGTGAAATGATGAAAACAGCAGAAGGCCCTTCATTATACATCTCACCCCTTCTATCTGGAGGAGTATATATGTCTGTCTGTATGTAGTGCTTTGTTGTCCCCTAGGCTTGGCACTGTTTTCCTTGGGCTCCAAATGTAACTGGCCAAATAAGAAGTACAAAGTTTTCTGGCACATTCTTCTTCAGCTGGTTGTACTTTCTCATGTCACTCTATTTCTTTCTGAAAGAATATGATTTTAATTAAATGAAGTTTTTACAGCTTCTGTATACATTGCCACTTTTTACATTTCCTACAGGGTTTACCGTTGACCCAAAGTTCGTCTGAATTATGAAATTGTTTGTGACACTGCAAGAACACCCTGACATTGTTCTGTTTATGGCATGCAATTGTTCAGGAAACATCCAAGTGATGATATTGCAGCTCCCTGGCATAGACATAGAATGAGAAGTTACTAAGCAAAAGAAAGAAAATGCAAGTTGAAAGCAATAAGGCGTGTCATACTGTAAGCCATTTGGTGCCGCGTGTGCCCTTGTCCTCATCACGTGGCTGAGCAGCTGCACAAATGCTCCATTTTGTTGGTGAGATCCGAGCCAGACCTTGATGCTTCAGAGTCACATTTGATGCCATCAGTACCTGATTTTCGTTGCTTCCCTTTGCTTATTGCTTGTGAGTTAATCCTCTGTGCATCATCTCCTTTTGTCATAACTGGCAATGCTTTGTTAAATTTTGTTAAATTTTTTTTTTTTTTTATTTTTTATTTCAGCTGCGTGTTGAGCTTTGGGGATCTTTCCCCCTCTTTTATTATGTCTATGAAAGTGGAAAGGCTCTGTGGCCACACAGTGTCAGTGGGCTGGGAGCTCTGTAGGATTCACATAGTCTTGGCACATGCTTTGCTGTCTGCTGGTATAACAGGAGCTGTTAGGTTGCACAGCAAGTTACAGGCTTAAGTTCCCAGCATGTTCAGTAAAACTACCATCTTTTTCTCATCACAGACATCCTTAGCTGTTGTGGACTGTTTCAGTTACTCAGCAGAGGTGTCAAATCTTCCACTGGTTGACCAAATGGGTCCATTTTCCCCAAATATCAGTCCAGTTTAACCTGTATTCTGACTGTGTGTCAGGTTGCTCACAGATCCAGTGCTGCACACAGTAGTTTTAGTTGGATTTTTGGTTTTGTCTGTGCACCTTCACCTGCTTTCTTACGTTCCTGAATTAGGCTCTTGCCCCTATTGCCAAATGCTTTGTCCTTTCTTTCTAAAGAGCACTCGTAAAGTGGGGAAGCTGCAGGGGCACAGCTGGTTTCCCTACAGCTGTGCTGGGTTAATTCGCTCCAAACCTTTAAGCCTCAGCTATCCATGGACTCTACTGCAAAGTTTACGTGGCTTCTGCTGCCGAAGACGGGGCAGACAGTGCCGGAGGGCTCAGCTGGTGCTGCAGAGCTGTCACTGCTGCACGGAGCTGTCCAGCCTGGAGTGCTGAACCCCAGGGACAGGAGCCCTACGGTCCCTCCTGCAGGAGCTGTGGTGGGGCCTCAGGGAGCCAGCATGGCTTGAGGGAGGGGGCTCAGAGTTGTGGCTTTCGGGCTGGGGACACGTCCTTGTGCCAGTCAATACTTGTACCTGTACCTCTGCACGGGGAATGGTGAGAAGGAGAGGGAACACAGCCTCTCTGTGGGATTGCAGTTACAGGATCAAGCACAGCCTTGCTCGTCTTGGCACTGCTGTTAGCGATGGCATTTGTGTGTCAGGGTTTGGTGGCAGTGTGCAGGGCTGGGCTGGTATGTGCCAGGAGTGTGCAATGAGGCTCTTCTCCAGTATAGGAAGAGGTAGGTTTCATAAGGAAAAGCTGAACTTTATAAAAAGGGACAGTAAGAAGATTTTGCAAGTTTATCAAAGTCCTGGACACATGTTCTGAGATCTCCAGAGCCTTCCAAAAGGTTTGAAAAAACTTTGTTACGACAATTCAATGCTGGTGCTGATTTTGTCCTGACCTGGACAAGCACATGCTTAAAAGAAACCCATAAAGAACTATGGGACACAACAGCTGGATGTTCACCTCACACATACTCTTGTTTTGTGTGAAATGTAGAATAATTTGTTTTATCTGAACCATTTCATCCCTGCATGCATGTGTGTGTGCATGTGTATGAGAGAGTGAGAGAACTGAGTTTTTGTGAGTAGGTGTTCAGTTTTGGCTAACAAGATCCTGTTTCACTTAGAATTTGGAATAACAAGTGACAGCAGTGGAACTTAGAGGTTCCTCAGGACTGGAAGTTAAAATGATTACACCAAAACAGTAGGTCTGCATATTGGACAGGTGTATTTTGTTCTAGGGGGGAAAATACACATTAGGTTATATGAATATTTAGGGATGTTAAGAGAAGATCATATAAATTTTCATTAAATAAATAGTACAAGTTAAGAGATGAGAGGTACTGTGTATTTATAAGAGTGACTAAGTACAAAGTAATTACTTTACCAAGATCCATAGATGATGGAATAGGAAGTCTGAGCAGACTTTTTTGGCAGGTTACATTTTAGGGAAGGAATTCACAAAGCAGGCTGTTTACTTACTGTTACTTCCTTGAAACTCCTTTTGATAAAATAGAAGATTATCACTAACATTACTGGGGAAGTATCAAAAGATGTAAAACAAACAATTTCCCTTTCTATCCAAATAAAAACAATACCCAAGGCATGAAAAGAAATACTTTTGTTCTCAGGAAACCACTTGAGCAATATCATCAAAGAATGTCCTTGTTTCGGTGTAGTTGCTCTGAGATCAATACAGTGAGGTCAGTCTAGGCCTCTGCACACCCAGCATCCCCAGGTTTTTGCTGCAGGACCCAGTGCTCATCTCCCTCACTGGAGAGTCATTTTGCTCGTGTCAGGCAGCTTAACTGCAGGTCACTAGCTGTGAAACTGTACAATTCTGTTGTCTAATACAGACATTGCTTTTAAAAATCTGAAGGGCATTAAATAAAAACCAGTAATGTTTTAGACTGGCGTTGCTTGCAGGGTTTTCCTAATTTACTTTTCTGTTTAAGATTAAATACATTATTTAAAATAATTCTTATATATAAATTGGGAAAAGATTCAGGAGAGCAGAACTTCTAGTCTTTTGGAAAACAATATCTCCTTACAAAAGCAATTATCTAACAGCAGCCATTCCAGGCTATTGGGTGGTTAATAGGTGTGCCAGAAGAGAAAAAATTGTCAGATGTTATAGCTGGAAGTGAAGGCACTCCAAAAGAATGTGCTTTGTGTCTGTGCCATTTAGAGTGTACAATTATATACATGTGGTAGGAGGAAGAAAAAAGAGGCTGTTTGAAGAACCTGTGTGTTTCTTTAACTTCATCAAGCTGTTGCCACTTTTTGGTCATTAATTACTATGTAATTATTATGGTTGGGGATGACTAAGTCATCCACATGGGAGATTTTATGATAGTCACAGTTTTGAGTCTGGTGTCTTCAGAAGGACTAATAAGACTTAAATATGCACGTCCTGTTGGATTTCCATTACAGCTGAACATGGTTTGAGTCCTTTGGAGTTTTCTTTGAAGTCTCTCTCCTCTGCCTGCAGAGGACAGGAGGAGCTTTGCCCTTGAACAAGGCAACTGTGACATGAGTTTGAGAAAGCGGGTCCTCACCTCTCCAGTTTCAGACTCGTGTGATTCTCTTAGCAAATGTCAAGCCTGAGCAGAAGTGTTAATTGTGTTGTATGTGGTGTCATATAATCCAAGATTTGTGTGAAAGGCAGAAGGCTGAAGCAGTTTCAGTAGTCTTGGATGCTCTGCTTCTAATTGTCTGCTTAAATCCCTTTTTTCAAGTCCCGAGAAGAGTCCTGAGAATGGCACAGCAAGACTGAGTTTTCTTGTAACACTGCAATAACCTTTTGTCAGATTGCATTTAATTTTCACCTCCTACCTCTCTGCCTACTGCTGCACCTCATACTGGGTTTGTTTTTATGAAAACTACAAAATGGGGCTTCTTGTGTCTTGAATAATTTTAGTAACTTCTGTAGTCTGATCTGCAATCTTACAAATTACCTATGGAGAAATACCGCTGCTGCACTGTTACTGTGGGTGTTGCTGGGCTGGCAGGCATCCTCTTACCCCTTCACAAGTCTCTGCTTTGGAACTTCCCCTTTCTGACCTCTGTTTTTGCTCTTTTGCCTCTGTTGGAGGTTTACTGTGTCTCTGCAGGCGTACACTGGTGGGTTTGTTCTTTAGATGAATATTGCATGAGTATTGTTGTGTAGACAGTGTTGGCAGGGATTTTCTGGGTTTATTTTTTTCATTCGTGTAGACTGTACTTTCCTGAGTTTTGAGAAGAAGCACCTGGGACCATTGAACTGGAGGACCTGTGTATCCCTAAGAAGATTTCATCACCAAGGAAATATTAATGAGCTGTCTCTTAGGTTTTCTGCTCTGCCCTGGTTGTTTGTCCCTAATTGTTAGGTGCTCTCTTTTGGGAAGCGGAAACTTGCTGTCTGCTTCTTTTGAAAATATTATTAATTGAGCAGGAAGTTTTATTACCACCTTGAACTTCAGAGTTGCCCTTGACACTCTAGAGGGTTTGTGCAGTGATCTAGATAGTGTTTATACATGGCAGTCTTTTTTAATTACCTTTGATCCTAAGTTCTTAACTGTTCCTTCTAATCTACTACCTGTAAGCCTGACAGAAGGATCATACAACTGGGAGAGTTTAATTCTGCTGTCAGGCAGAGCTGAATAAGCTATTAAAAATGTTTACTCATGAGTTAGTTGACCAGGTTTATAAAATGTGAAAGCAACTCTAGAGAAACAATGTAAAATGCAGCATGAATTTGGAAGCCTCTGCACTTACTAACACATGCCTGTTAAAGAGCATGCCAGAGTCAGAGGGACAGAGGCAGCAGCACTGTTGTATTTTGAGTGAGTCTCTAACAGGTGCTTCATTTTGATCTCTTGCCAACATTTGGTGTAAACAGAATTGAAGATGCTTTTTATTTTTCTGCAAGTCAAAGTGTCTGGTGATGTGCCTAGGGCAGCTTCCATTCCACCTCCTATGGGATTTGTATAATTTTTAGAAGCTATGGATCATTTGGTTGAGAAAATAATTTGTCTTTGAAGGGTTAAATGTGCCAGTTCCTGTGGAGCATTCTCCCCACTTCTTGTAGTGGTGTGCTACAAGATGGAGGTGCTGTGGGTGTGGTACCAGACCACTCTCCTTTAGTTGCACATCGGACGCTACTTTGGTTATTGAGAAATTGTGTCACCAGCCAGGGCTGTTGGAGCCATCACGTGTTGTCTGAAGAAACTTGTGAGTAGCAGGAAGATCTCGTGCATGTCCAGGCTGAGGTGTTGAGGAAGGACAGGAGTGCTGATGACCTGATCTGGAATTTGCATGTATCATTCACACTTTAAAAGTGTAACTTTGATTTGTGTATCTTACAAAGCAGCCTTTTTATTTCTTGTTTCCAAACCTTTAATCAACAGTATTTAGCATAGTTTTTGCCTGCACTGTGATTTCCTCTCAGCACATGACTGAGGAGAACCAGTGCCTCTGCTCTTACTGTTCTGAACTGCCTTGATTCTGGGACTTCTACTCAGCATTTTCCTTACTGACTTCAGCTTCTCATCTTCTTTAGGGGAAAAGATCCTAAAGAAGGTTTGCTACTGATTCTGTCTTTCTGAAAGGCGTCACTCATCTGAATGTCTCCCTTCTCTTTGTCTGCAGGAGTCTAAATCGAAATCTAAACATTTCCTTTGGATGATCTTATTGCAACTGCTTTTTAGTATTGTTATTATGATTGCTCTGAATCCACATCTGCTGTATCCTCAACTTTTTCCCTTTATTTTTTGTGGCATTCACTTTTCATCAAACAAGCATTGGACTTTGTTTGGTTAGACTAGAGTTTTCTTATCTGAACCCTGTGTCAGACACCTTGGAAGAAGGTGCAGAAAACCTAAAATGGGCAATTTTTCCAGTTCGTTGGTGCTTATCTTATTGGGGATGTTAAGGACATGCATATAAAGCCCAGAATGGTGTTTCAATTCTCTTGAAACTGGTGTGAGAAATCCCACAGTTTCCAGTAATGTCTGGGTTTCATTAGTATTTTCTGCCTGCTCTGAAAGTTAAGATAGTAGTTTTTTTGGAAGATGTCTACTACAGTTCTAGTTTTGAAGAGACACTTTCCTCTGTTCCCTCAGTAATATTATCTTCGTAGGTTACAGGGATCTTTCAGCAGAGTAACCTCCCCAGTGCTTATGCCCTTGTCTGTTCTTCCTGAATGGCACATCCCAGTGATTTTTGTCACTCTGCCATGCTCAGGAAGTGATTCTTGTCAAAGCCCCCCATTACTGGCAGTTATTCTGACTCATCAGTTTTAGCACTGGAGCTTCTCATATTGATCAACAGGCCCTTATTGTTCTGGTTTTGGGCTTGTAAACTTTTTAGCCCCTCCTCATTTCCCCCTTTTTTCCTTAATACTGTTAAATTCAAGACCTCTAATACCCTGAAAGTATCCAAGATGCACCTCTTCTGTTTTGGCCTGTTTTTCCTGTACTTCAGTTGTGGATATTCTGTCCTTGTCTTCAGTTACCTCTTGATTAGTGGCTTAGAATTCTAGAAGTTGTCTCTTCTTTAACATTGTGTGGTAAGTGTTTTGACAGAGAATGCTCAACTCATTTGAAATCTTACCAACTCAACCCTTAAAAGTGAGCCTGTGCTAGGGGGAGTCTTATCAACCCCCTAGGAGAGCCTGTTCTCCTGATTTACAAAGGAACTAGTGAGTTACCTGAGAGAAGCATCCTTCAGTTGTTTTAATCAATTGCTGCATTTCTCACCTTCAAACTAATTGGACCTGATTTGATGTAAAGCCCATGTGTCTGGAACCTAAGTGCAGGATGCACAGGAGGGGTGGGCTGGGGAGGATTCTACACAGTGGATCTGATTAGCACATGCTTTTCAGCTTGATCAGGACTGCTGGTTTTATCACAGAGACCGTGATCCATATGTTGTAGTTCCTTACATGTAAGAGAGCAAGTCCATGCTGGCATTTGTCCATGCAGGCTTTTATTGTCAGACTTGCCCTCTTATCATTATATGGTTTCACTAAATGTGCTCAGTTGTAGAGAAATATGCTGGGTATTAAGATGTGTTTAAGCAGTGGTGAATGTGCAGAATCCAGACAGTTCCTTATGTTTCCCTCTTCCTTTCTCACATTTCTGCTTTCATTAAGTGTATCATTGATGGGTGTCTCTTCAGTAAATAGCAATTAGGCACATTCATCTGGTAAGGCAGCAAGCTCCTGATGAAGCAAAATGCTGCAAGTCTGTGAAATTCCAGGTGGTGCAAGGACTGCCAGGCTGGCAGAAGCAGCCCATTTTGTTGGGATGCTTCTTTAGTGCTGTTTTCTGGCTGGCCGTGGGGGAGGATGTAAGGACTGCTTTCCTTTGGCAGCTGCCACTCCTCCTTATATTTCAGTCTGTAATGAAACTGCATGTCAGAGTGCACTGGGGTGTTAAAGGTTCTCCAGAATTCTGCAGTTGGTGCAACCCCAGGTGGCAGAGCTGCCTGTAGCCACAACAGGGTGGATAAAAGGCAAGCCTCAGACTCCTCCTTCCTTGCTGCTCTTTCATGCAAGTGATACCAGCTTGTAGGAAACCCAGGTGTTGTCTTCAGCTGTTCCTTATAGCTGTGTTTCCATTACAGTGAGACTCTGTGTCACACAACATACTAAAATACTGTAGTTTTATAATTGGATGTCGTTGGAGAAAAAATGAAGGATAAATTGCATAGCGAAAAATCAGTCTGTGAGGAGTTTTGGGTTTTTTTTAAATGTTTATAGCAAACTTTATCAATCGCTCTAATAAAAGCAATTCTTTTTCTTACAGTCTTGCCCCAGTTGCCTCCTTGTATCATCATGACTGTATTAACCTTTTTATTATAGTTCTGCTTCTGGATATAGATAAATTGATGGAGAAGTTGCTTTGCAACATATTTTTCCTAAAATGAACATCTCACCCCAGGGACTCATCCAGTTCTCCAAAAATGTGTTTGTCAGGGTCCTGGATAAGCAATCTCATTTTCTCTAGATTATACTGCCTAAAAGATAACGTAAGAAAAACTCTGCAGATGCTTTCTGCATTAAATAAAGAGCCTTCCCTATGAATTTAAATCTCCTACAGCTTATTTTCTGTGATTCAATAGTGAGTTGTATTTGGTTTATATTTTGTAATTAGAGCGCAGAACAGATGGCAAACCCTAGGTTTAAAGTGAAGTGTGTTGAATAACCCCCAGTGCCTGGTGCCTAACTGGAATTCAGAGAAAAGTTGCATTCTCTCACTTTTCCTGACCTTGCTCCCAGAGCTTTACGTAAAAACAGTGTTAACAGAAACATTTACCAAATCTCACTTAATAGCAGCACCATGTCTGCTGCTGCTCAGGCCAGTGAACTTAATCCACTTTAGAGTAGCTGGGGGGAAAGTCATGAAGTATCAAATACCAGGAGCAGAGGCATCCTTATGAGGCAGACACTATAAACTGTCCACTTGGGCAGCTGGGAGACAAACACTTCATCAGAACTGAAGGCTTCGGCAAAAATACAAGATGATCTTAGAACACTACAAGGATACTTAAGTGATAGACTTGCAATAAAAGAATCACCTTGATCCTTGGTGGATTTCAGTATGTGATACAGCTTGACCACTTCAGTATCCTTTTATCTTCCAATTGCATACAGAATTTTCCATTCTTTTTGTGGTGCTGTGTTTGTTCCATGGAGTATCTGCAGACAGGACTCCATTTCAGCTGTAGGTAGGTATGCACTTTCCTCTGCTGCAGCAAACTGTTACGAAGCTTCTATTAATGAAATATTTGCTTTATTTCTCCTACAGACAATGTGTATCAGGGCTGGTAGGGTATTGGATGCTGTCACACCTTGGTGTTGCTTTTTGGAAGTGGTGCCAGATGGACACATTCCAGAGATGTAGGCACTTTCCATTTCAGAGCAAGCAGGGGCAAAGGAATGGGAAAAGGCAGTGAAAAAAGTGTGAAATAGAGTTCTTTGGTGTTGATTTCCTGAGATCCCTTTCCCTTATCACCCATTTAGAAGAGAATTTATCTGATGTTTGCTGTAGGTCTAAACAGGTGTAGGCACTACTTGGCAGATAGTAATTACTGCCAGAGATGCTCCTGCATTCAGAGTTTACCTATGGGATAAAATAAAGGCCAATCCAAAGCTCTCCTTTCTCTGCCTATTTGAATTTCTTTTTCCTTCTCCTCTCATCCTGACATTGATCTGCTGGTGTTACCACCATCCATCTATTCCCTTGCCTACACTTGGTCTCTTTTTAGGTTGTGTGTTTGGAGTTGAGCAGGGTCAGGCTTTCATCAACAGGATTTCTGTGGCCAGGCACCTTGTTTCTTATTGGCATCTAATAATGCTGTGTTCAGTTTGTGGCCCAGCTGATTTTTGTGGTTTTGTTTCTGGTGTGATTTACTAGCCTAGGTGCAAAGGCATTAAAACCTGATCTGACAAATAGAAAGTAGCAACAGAGGACTTTATTCTTCCAGCCTATCCTTGAGTTCAAGACTGATGCCACTTTCTTCTGAAAACAGAATATTTGCTATGTTTAAGATCACAGTTCTTCCAGATTCCTTGCTCAACCGCCTGGTCTTGTTACCTTACAGTCCTAAGCCACTTAATACACCCTTTGAGTGAAAAATCTACCTCTGAACACTCTTAGCCTTGGACAGAAAGCCTCAAGGAACTCAACAGTAAGCAGGCATAGCTTGAGAAGTTGGTGCTCCATCATTCCATCCCATGCAGCACTTCAGTAAAAGTGTCACCCTTGTGTGATTGTCCTCACAAACTGCACTGCTACTGCCAGGCAAATACACTTTTTCCCAGTTGCCTTGTGCTGCTGATCTTTTTTCTGTGGTGGGGTGGAGTGGGCAGCAAAAGGAAAAGGTTGTAGCAGCATCTCAGTGTGGCATTTGTGCAGCTGTAAGAACTGTGCTTTGCCAGCTGCTCTTTTTACATAACAGAATCTCAGATTCTATGAGAAACTGGGGAAACAGAGGAGTGTTTTCAATGATTAATATCACTGCTGGGCACCAGGATGTCAGATTGCTCTGTAAAAGAGATTAAAAAAAAAAAAAAAAGAAAAAAGAAATTATTAAGGATAGTTTTCTTCTGGATGCCTACAGGAGAAAAAGTCAGGTTTTCAAATTTGTTGAGGAATCAGAATACAAAGTAGGTGTCTTCATGTCTATGTGTATCTTTAGGTGCATAATTTTTTTCAAATTACCAATCCTTTTTCACTCTTGAAAGATGCTTATTATCCTATAGTGATTACAGAATTAAGTAATACTTTTGACTTCAAAGACTTCTGTTCCTTTTTATGATGAGGAATCAGCAGTAAAGAAATCCCTGTTATTCAAGAAGTAGGCAAAAAATCCTCAGATCTGGACACTAAGTGTGAAGAGCTGAATCCCTAACAATGTGCACAGCTCTAGTGGTCTTGAAAGCAGCGATGCTCTGTTCCAAATGAGTTGTTCCCTCACGTTTGGGGAAACAATACTGTTTAAAATGGTTTCATGTAGAGGCACACCACCTGTGTTTTCAGTGTTTGTATGTGAAAGTGCACATGGCTAAGGAATGGAATTAGACTTGCATGCTCAAACATTCTTCCTCTAACAGCACATTTTCTGCAGTATGAACTGGTTAAAGGGGTTAGGAGGGAGTTTTATTGATGTGTGCTATTTTTAGCAAGTAATCTGAACCAATTTATTCTCCTTGATAAGGCAGTGTATAAAAAGAGGAGGAGAGGCAGCCTAGGGGAATGTGAAGCATCTTACAGAGGATGTAATTTATTTATCTGGTGGTGTTTATTTTTGGTGGTTTTTCCATTGCCCTTCCTTCACTTCATTTCATTAAAGCCATGCTGCTAAACACTGCTGCTGATCTGGATCCTGTTAGGATCAAAAGTATTGTAGGCTGCAGGAGTGTGATTCCAACTGTAGCTTACAAGTTTTCTGTCACACATTCTGTACAGACTGCAGTTTTGGGAAGTTGATCTAACTTCTGGGACAAAAAAATCTTCTGTAAAGGTGACAAGATCTCAAATGACTCTTGAAGGTGTTTAGGATGTATGATTCCTTCCAAGTACTTAATTAACCAGTGAACAACCGTTGGCACCCTGGTATTTCCTGCCAGTTGGAAACTATTCAGGGATGAGAGAAAGAAAACTGCTTGTCCTGCAGTTTTGAATGTACCTGGAAGGTGTGGGGCTGCTCAGCTCTCTAGAGGAAAGGCATTGTTCTCTGCTTCATTACATTCATTAAACTTTATTACAGACCTTAAGTGTCTGTAGGAATGCCAGGGAATCAATACAGCTCTGTTTCCTCTGCAAGAGTCATTTTCTGAGCTGTAGTGCACTCCACAGTACCACAGACCTAATCCCAAAAGGGTAAGATTAAGGGTACTTAATCCAACAATTCTTTATCTTTGTTGCTCCCCACTAATCATGAAGGCTGCGTTCACTCTCAGGTTAAAGTTTGAGTTAAAAGATAATTTCTTTGGAAATCCAGCCATCGCAGAGAATCCATTTCACCTGCCCTTCCGGAACCACGGGCTTTGCCTGGGCAGGGGCATCCTTTGACCCTGGCAGAATTCCTTCTCCTCGTCCCATCTCATTGCCAAGCCCTTGGTTTCTGTGATGAATAGGGCTGCTCGCTGGCCCCAGTTTCCCCTGCCTGTCTAATAAGCAGCCACTTAGTGCCGGTGACAGGAACTGCCCGTGGCGGTCGATGGCTGACGCGCGGCCCTCGCAGCCTCTCCGGGTGACCGCAGCGGCGAATACAGATGAGGGGAGCAAGTCCTTGCTGTGAAAGGGATTTACAGCCTCTGTTCATGTGGCTAGAGAAGAAAGCACTTAGGAAAGGGTGCTCCTTGGGGTGAAGTGGTGGGACTGTGGATCTGAGCGCCAGTAGGTGTAAGGGCTAAACAAATGAGGCGGCGTTGATTTCGGTGTGTAACCACCTGACACATGAGACTTGATGTGCTGGTAATTGTGACAGAGGAGATGGAGTCAGTTTTCTAGGCTAGAAGTATGTGAGGGTGTGAGTTTGGATAAGGGTCCTGGGCCAAGCAGTGGAATAAATTCAAGAGTTGCTTTCTTGGCACAGCTGACGTGGTGTCTGTGGATGTGAACCTTGGACAATACAACACTACATGTTCTGGCATTCCCACAAATTCAGGTTCTAGGTGGCTGTAATGATCCCTTATGACCTTTACAAATAAATCTCCATGCTCACTGATAGAATTGCTTATGATACTGGTCAGCTACTGTATGTGGAAGGGGAGCTAGAAAGCAGTGTTCCTCTCTGATGGAATAGCTTTTATTGATACTTTGATGCCATTGGATTATTTCCATCTGGTTGAATTCTCGTTGTGGAGGAAAAAAATCTTTCCATCTTCACAAAAAGATGTGTTCAACACTGCTGCTTTTTTAGCTCCTACACTAATTCCTTTATTCCTCCGGACTGATCCTATCATGTTTGATGTGCTTGGATTTTCTTTTCCCAATACGTTTTCTCTCTCCTCCTCTCTAAGCTGTTTCCCTTCTACTTACCCTGCTGTAAAACTTTATTGTTCCCTTAGGTTGTGATGACTGTCTTGCAGCAAGGTGATTTACAACACTTCACAATGAGCATGTTATATAAAAATCAATTGTATTCTGTTCTGTGGTTTGGGTTGTGTGGGGTTTCTTTGGTTTGGTTCCAACTTTCCATTCTTCCTTCACCTTCTAACCTGTTCTGTTGTACAAAAATAAAAACTTGTGTGAGTGCGTATTATTCACTACAAATAAGATCTCGTGCGCTTTCTTGTGGACTCTAGCAAACTATTTCTTTGTTCTGTGCAGTATGGATTGATTTTGTTCTTGTCTCCTGGATTTTTCCTTGACTTGGGGATCAATCTAATCTCTGCCTTTTCTTGTACTCTGTTCAGTTTTTCTTCAATTCTTTGATTAGATCTGACTGGGGCATTGTTCTACAGTGACACACTGTAATTTCATACTCTCTTGTTTTTTATTTTTTTCCTCTCCTGAAAAACAGAAGAATAATTTTCTTTGAGGTCTTTACAAGTGGCTGCCATGCTGTGAGCCAATAATTCAGCTGAAAATAAGAATGCCCTGGAGCTTCTTTAATGCATATTAATGCATATTTTAACCAACACAAGGTCTCATGACATATCAGGAATTCACTAGAATGTCATCAACTTTACTTTAGATTTTTTTTGTTCTTGTTGGTTAGAGAGATTGGCATGTAAATATTTTCAAGTCCCTTGAAAGCACTTTTCCTCTGTGATGTTACCAAAGAATGCACTTTGTGTTACTGTGCAGTAACTGGAAGTAGTAACTGCCCTGCCAGATTGCACAGGCTTTTTAAAGACTGTGCTGAGTAGTTTAAGTGCACAGGGTCTTATCCTTTACCTGGCTGTGCAGTTTCGGGGAATGGGGAAGATCACAATCACTGTATTTTACTTAATGCTCTCCACCATTCATTGTAGAGCTGTTCTGAGCAGCTCTCCAATAGTTTAAGGCAGCTAGAGCAGAAATACGTTTCCTCTTCCATTGGCCATGCCTGGATTTCAGGTGGCAAAGCAGCAGATAACTGTACAGCTCATTGTAGATTATCTTCCCATATTGCTTCTTTTTGGATTATATAGAAAGCTTTGACAAGAACATCTTTGGTTTTGTTTGCATTGTGTTTAAAGCAGTGGGGTTTTGTTCTTGGTTGGTCCTCAAGGAACACTGTAATGATCCTGGTAATTAGGAACAGTAAGATTGAAAAGCTAAGCCTCATCAAAAGCCAGTTAAAACAATTGGAAAGAATCTGACTTGGTTGGATTTAAAGCAGGCCCTTCTCCAAGACTGCCTATCCACTAAATAAGAAGAAGTGGTAGGGAATAGCACTTAAAGGTAATTTTGTTCTTTTCCCTCTTCTTTTTGTTCTGGCCGACCATTTGCAAGTGCCTACCCTTCCCAACTGGGTGTTTTGTCATTGCCACTTCCTTTCAGTAAGATTTACAAACCACACAGACTTGCAGGACGCGTTCTGCTTTTCTTTTCCCTCCTGCTGAAACTCTGCAAGTAAAGATAATGTAAACCACTATGTTCTCCCTCCTTTACATGGCCCTTCCAAAGTGAACAGTGTCCTTCAAGGACAATTGTTTCACTTCATTTAATTGATTTTTTCATCTATTCTAGAACTACTGGAACAAGTACATTAAGGTTTTGATGCTGCAAGTCAGTTAAACTGGTTGTCTGCTTGCAGGCTCCTGCAGAATCCAGAACTGTCAGGCTGGTGAGAGAGCATCTCCCCTGCCTGCAGGAAGGATTCTGTTTCTTGCACTGGAGTCTCAAGGAATTTATTTTGGGACCTAGTGTTGCACCACTGAATTAAAGGATTTTTATTCAAATGTTTCAGTGGATGCATCATTACCTTTAGATTTTATTTTCCTGCACTTTGGAAATCACACTTTTCAGTGCCTCCCATTTTCACAGTGTAGTCTCCTCCTAAATAGTGCAAAAGGGCATGAGTGGGCATTTGGGGTTCTTTACCAACTCTTAAAAGACCTTATGATCTCATTTTAAGTGAGGCAGGTTACATTTTAATACCAGGCATTGACTTGAGTAGGATTATTACAGGAGTAGGTTCATTTCATGGAGGTACACGTTTTGATGATTCCAGTGGGATGACATTTTTGTCTGCTGTGACAGTTTTGCTTACAAAATTGTATTCCTAATGTCTTTGTCATCAAAATTCAGCTAAGGAGTTGTCAGAAATTTGTAAGGCAGAAAGAAGATCCAGTTGCTCTGAGAGCACTATATTTAGCTGTGCATTAATGCATGTAATGAATGAAGACTTGTTTGCATCTATGAAGAAGCAGAGATGCTTCAGAGATGTTCATGAAGCAAGCATATGGAATTGTTTGTTGAAAGTTAAGTCCTGCTATTTTCAACAGCTCATGCAATAAATTACCTGACAGTATAAAGGAGATTTTTTTGATCCCCCAAAAGCATGCTATGTATCTTTTTAGATATGAGAGTGGATAAACAGAGCTCCAAGTGAACATTTTCCACACAAAACCAGAGACTGGGAAGTTTCTATTGCTGATAGCAAATTGACTCTTCTCATAAATATTTTGTCTTTATCAGAGGAAAGACATGTTGCCAATATTTCATGTCCTGGCCTTGTAGCAGATGTATGTGCAGTCTCTGTGTGTTTGAATTGTCATCACTGACTGTATCCTAGAGCACAGGAAACGGAGAAGTCCTAGAATTAGAGTGAGCAGGACTTAACAACAACTGAAATATCAGTTTCTTATCACTGTTGTTCTCATCCTAAATCCAAAACACAGCACAGTACCAGCTACTATGAATAAAAGTAATTCTATCCTAGTCCAAAGAAGGACACAGCTGAATGAAAAAAGAACTCTCTAGAAATGGATCTACAGGGTCACCCAGGATCTGCTTCACCTTCCTAACAGAAATGGGGAAAAAAAGCCTTGTAAGTTTTTGGAATAGCAGGTTCAACAGCGTTGATTTGTAGGAAGTGGTGTTGATACCCAGGCCTGGAAGGCAGTGCTCAAGAGGAAGGTTGTGCCAGGGCAGTGTAAAGCACTGTCCAGTACTTCAGAAAGAGGTAGGATGGCCAAGACTGTTTTCACATGAAGAGAGCAAGACTCATCTAACTGCTTTAAGAGAATAAATTATGTTCTTTCCAGAGACTTATTGGTGGAATCTAATTAAAGTACTGCAGAAAAGGAACTAAAAAATTCCCTGTAAGTGGATTTGTTTGCTGGCAATTTGATATGAAATCAGGGGACTAGGAACAGATGATGAGCCTTTTTTTTTTCTTTCTGTGTTTAGCTTTAGAGATTAAGAACTACAAAATGCATATTACAGACTTCTGGCATCATTAGCAGTTCCTCCAGCTTTATTTTCCCTGCCACTCTGTAATGAGTAATGAACTAAGCTGGTACTAAAGCCAGCTTAACAAGCTATTGCTTTTTAAATTACAAGTCTCCCAGTATGTCCTTCTCCTTATTATTAATTTTAAGTAACTCCTCTTTTTGTTGCTGTATTTCTGTTCCTTGTGAATTTTGCATAATGTTTGCATTCACATACCTTCAGCCCTCTCAGTAAAGATGCAGTGATTAGATGCAGCTCTCTCTCACCAGCTGCCAAGACATAAGAACAAAGGATGATCCTAGGCAATGAAAAGTCAGAAAAACTATGGTCAAAGTCAGAAATCTACTTAAGGGGCAAGAAAGTCTTGGAAATTCACTACTACATTGAAGTTGCTGAAATTCCTGAAAGGCATTTAAAATTTCATGTCTATTAACATCATTTGTAATTGAGCTGCTGAGAGTAGTGATAAGAGCGAGCCAGAAATTTATCTTCCTTGAAAGCTGTCTCTGGCCACTTGGCTATAAGGAAGATGAGGTCGAATCACTGGTCCTGTTCAACTCAATGCTCAAAGAGAGCATTATTGATGAATAATGATGATTATTGAGATCAAAAGACATTCTGGTATGTGAAGAATTTAATGTAGTTTAATCAAAGCGTGTGTGGTGAATGTAGGGCAGAATGATGAATGCCATATCACGTGCTCGTGTTTGCCATTTGCCATGAAGTGAGAATAGATGATGTGCAGCAAATGTGGAAGTTCATTTTTTCAATGACAGAGGAAAATACTTGGAAATTAACTTACTTGTCCTTATTACCTTAATGAGGATAGAAAAACAATTTGTAAATGTGAATTTTGGGATCTCTCTTCTTTTTCCAAAGGCTTTGGCATTGAGATTAGTTGGGTTTCTTGAGTCTTCTTAAATTCCTGGACATAATACAAGTCATATTAGCGTGTTAAGAATTAAAACACTTACGGGTTTGGGAAGATGTTTTCTAAATTATATTGCTGTGTGCTCTACAATTTACTTTGCCTTCTCTGAAGTGTTTGACCCCGTCAGAGATTAGAATAGGTGAATTACTGGTCTAATTTGAAGTTTCCATTTCTAAATGCATAGTGAAGCTAGCAGTGCAAAAAGTATCTTTCTACAAATACAGCTGAATTAAAGGCCAATACTTTTGAAAACACAGTTATTTTTGGATGCTTCCTTTTTGTTGTGCTTAACCCATGAGCCTCCTTTGACAGGCATTGATGTCTCAGAAATAAGACACTTGTATCTTGAATGTTGCATAAAGTTCTTGTGCCTCTCACCTCAAAAAACCCTCAAACAACTGTAAAATGTGCAGAGAAGGGATTCAGGAGGATCAGAGACAGGGAATGAGTTCCTGATGCAGGGTAGTTAAGTAGACTGGATCTCTTCAGTCCAAGGAACTGGTGACTTGAGGAGGGGCTTGACGGATTCTGTAAGCATAACATCAGGGGTTGATGGAAAAGGGTGAAGAAGGAGTCCTTTCTTGAAGAATACACGGCTAAGCCTGTGATGTTGTTGTCACAGAACAAACTGTGGGCAGCAGGAGCTCAAAAAGGAGAAAATCAGGACTAAAACCTATTAAAGTCTGTGAAATAAGAAGACAGGACGTGCCCCAGAGCTGGTGTGAGGCACAGCTCTGGGGAAGTGACCCTTTGTGTTGCCTCTGTCCTTGCCTCTGCTCTTTCCTGTGATGTCAGGTGTGGTTAGAGATTCACTGTTGCTCTTGATAGAAGATCGTTCTGATTGTTCTGATTGGGCTTGCAGCCATTTCTGAGTAAAATATCGGCCTCTTGCCTCTTGAGAAAAAGGCTGTGTAAAAACATCGCCATTTAGGTACAAAAAAATTGATGGCTTCAAATCCCTCTCTGCACTTCAGGGCCTAAAATGCCAGTTTTTAGAACATTAATTGTAAAGAATGTAAAGAATATCACCTTGCTCTGTGCCTGACCTCAGGAATATGGCATAGCTTGTAGATTAAGGTATTATTTGCTGCAGGAAGAAGGATTGAAATTTAGCCGTTATTTGCACAGAAGACAATATTTCATGCCAAGTGACAGTGTTAGGTGAGTGAAGGCATCTTATTTCTTGTTATGAGTGTAAGTATAATCCCATCTAAATATGGTTCTGTGGGATGGAGCTTAACGATTGCAGAGAGGAGTCATTACAGACAATCAAGTAAATAGAATGTATTTAGAAAGAAAAAAGCTCACCAGCTTGAAGTTATTTACCCAATGGCTTAGTGCATGTAGGCAGAGGAGTGGTTATTTTGTCAGGCTTCCTATGTACCTGTCAGAGTGTTTTCTGCTCCACATTATACATATTTATACGGTGTGATTGAAGACTCATGCGAAGGAGCTATTGCCAGCTGTGATATGGATGTGCTCTCTTATGACAGGAATATCTTTTTAAATAGGAAAGCAACTCCTTTAAAATATGGAAGGCACAGACTTGTCTTTCACACCAAGGTGGATTGACCTTGGCTGGATGCCAGGTGCCCACCAAGCTGCTCTGTTACTCTCCTCCACAGCTGGACAGGGGAGAGAAAATATAATGAAAGGCTGGTGGATCAAGATAAGGACAGAGAGAGATCACTCACCAACTGCAGTCATCGACAAAGCAGGCTAAACTTGGGGAAATTAGTTTCATTTACTGCTAATCAAATTAGAGTAGAATAACAAGAAATAAACCTAAGTCTTTAAACGCCCTTTCCCCCTGCCCTCCCTTCTTCCTGGGCTTAACTTTATTCAGTTTTCTCTCTCTCCTCCCTCCAGTGGCATAGGGGGATGGGCAATGGGGGCTGTGGTCAGTTCATCACATGTTGTCTCTGCTATGCCTTCCTCCTCAGGGAGGGGACTCTTCATACTCTTCCCCTGCTCTGGTGTGGGTCCCCCTGGGACCACAGGTCCTGCCAGCAGCCTGCTTAAGTGTGGGTATTTCATAGGGTCACAGCCTCCTTCAGGCATCCACCTGAGGCTACAGGTGGATCTCTGCTCTCCCATGGACCTCCATGGGCTGGGGCACAGCTGCCTTACCATGGGTTGCACCACAGGCTGCAGGGGAATCTCTGCTATGGTGCCGAGAGCATCTCCTCTCCTCTTTCTTCACTGACCTGGGTGTCTGCAGGGCAGTTCCCCTCGCATATTCTCCCTCTGGCTCCCATTGCACAGGGTTTCCCCCCTCTTCTTCAATCTGCTATCCCAAAGTCACTACCATCATCACTGATGGGCTCAGCCTTGTCCAGTGGTGGGTCCATCTTGGAGCTGGCTGGCATTGCCTCTCTGGGACGTGGAGGAAGCTTCCAGCAGGTTCTCATAGAAGTCACCCCTGTGGCCCCCTGGCTGCCAAAACCTTACCACACAAACTCAATACAACACCTTTAGACAAACATGAAAAAGGAGGGTGGGAAGCAGAGAGGGAAGGTTACTTTAGCAGTTCTTGGGAGAGTTCTCAGTGCTGTTCACTCTGGTTTGCCCTCAGGCTAACAGAGCTTTCCCTGTACAGCACCCAACAGCCAAAATGCTTAGGAGGGTCAGGCTGCCAGCAGCGCCTGCTCAGGAGATGGACCCTTGGACTGATGTCTTGCTCAAGGAGTCTGGTTCTCACCCAGCCCTGTGAGGGTAAATAACTTGCTTAACTATCAGACTGGGAGCATGTTCCAAAAACAGCTTTCCCACAGGATTTGAGCACAATGAACAGGCAAGTGCTTGATTCATGTTTGCTCTTGGATGTAGGCAAAGTAACCTCGGCACAGCAGAACTGCTGACACTGGAGGTCTAAGTACTGACATTGATCCCAAAGGCTCGAAGGAGTGCTTGGCCTGGCACCTCTCCTTGATCATTTTTCTGCACTTTCCTTAGGTCATTTGACAGGTTGATCTGAGTCACAGCCTCTGCTGCAAAGAACCTGAAGCGGTAGGAAGGGTTGTGAATCTGCACAGAGTGTTGTCAGCAGGGTTGTATTTACAGACCTGCATAAACACTGTTCCATGTTCTTCCTGGGTTCAGACACTCTCTTTGGTCTCAGACTTTGCAGAGAACTTAAATTTATTCCCATGGAGAAAAATAAACAAATGAGAAAAACAGGAAAGTATCTACTTATCCATAAGACAAATCAATAGGGGTCATTAGTAATAACAATTTAGCTTTGCTGTGATGCTGGCAGAGGCAATCTCTTTCTCTCCAGCCTGGATCAGAGTGAATTTGGAGGCATAGGGCTGCACTGTGGGTGACAGTGACAGCAATCTGCTGCCTGGGCAGCCTGGTTGAAAAGGCAGCCTCAGAGGTGTACATGCTGTGTCCAGACTGGCTCTGGCCAGTTTCCCCACCTGCCACAGCTTCCTGTTATTGCAGGGTTGTGTTAATATTTGTATTTACTGACTTTCTGTCCAGATATTTGGATACTGGTACAGACTCCCTTCAGTGCTGCTATCTCTGATGAGTTACTTGCTATATTTCAAAGATTTTTAGAGCCAGAGAATATATATTTTAAAGTGTGCTTTTAATCAGGGAAGCAACTAAGTAAAAATAACTCCATTCTGATTTCAGAATGGTTCCCTAGTGGATTTTCAAGACACTTGATTATTTTGACAAATAGAAATCTTTATGCTGCTTCTCCCTGCAGACCTTATAAAACTATGGAAGAGTGGCCTGCAGTCTTTTCTGCCTAAAGCATCTGATACTTTAACTCCTGGGCACAGTCCTGAATATGCAATTCAGAGTCTTTATTACCTGTGCTGCTGTTAGAGACAGGAGAAATGTAGCATGATTTTTGCAGTCTCAAAACGATATTTCTGAACTGTCAGGGGAGCAAGAGCCCATCCCTGAGTTGTAAACGGAGCAATAGCAGAATGAGTGCAGGCTCTCTGCTGTCACTTCTCTGTAAGCTGACTGCTCTGGTGGTGGGCTCCCACTGACAGCAGAGCAGGAGGCTCGATGCCATACTTTTTTCCACTCCTGCCACATACTGCTTAGGCATGCTGAGGCTTAGCTGCTGCGTTGCTGATTCGAGACGGAGCTGAAATGTAAAATCTCAATTTCAGCCTGGATTTCAAGCCCTGTGAACTTGAGACTCCTTTGATATGAAGGGTTTTGTTTGAAATCCTAGCACAGGTGAGACTCAGCTGTAATATCCAGGGGCCGTCTGAGTCTTGGTGTGACCCTTCTGGCTCTCTGTGGGCAGAGAGGCTCTTGTGTCTTGTTGGCAGCAAACCTGAATCCAAAACTTCCTGAAACTGTTAATAAGTGCTCATTTAATGTGTCTCCAGTAACAGAAGTTTGGGGGTTTTTTTTCACCTCTACTAATTGGGCAAGTTGTTTCTGAAAATTTTGCAGGAGCTGGGGGAAAGGCAGGGCTGTGAATCCTACTGTGGATTGAGCCAACCCAACACTGTAGCTGAAAGTGCAAACCAGGGCAAAATGCTGTGAAGGAGATGTGGAGAGGAACTGTTTGCTTTAATTGTACCTTCTGTGTTGCCCCTAAACTCTGAACTCAGAAGCTGGTTGGCAGCTTGTTCATCAACATTTGGACATAACAGAGAGGATCTATGCCTCTTGCACCATCCAAACTCCTCCTTAATCAGCGTTTCCTACAGCTGGTCAGGAATGGGTCTTTGTTCTCATGTACAGCCTCAGAGTAGGTCAAATGATTTTACATTTTACATTTACATTTTCTGTCCTGGGGTTTTCTTTTGGAAAAGGTGTGGGCAAAGGGTTTTTTTGTTAAACTAAATCTAAAAGCTTTCTTTTGTAACTGTGGCCTCATGCTTTGCTGTATTCAGATGCAAACCAGTAAAGAAATCTCCTATACAATTTGGCCACCTTCCTTTAATAAATGGACACTATTTCCCTGGTAGGCTTCCATCTATGTGGTTGTGAACATAAATGCACTTCAGACCATTTTAGAAACAGAAGGTCCATCAAGCTGAGATGTGTGCTTATTGCTTAATGGATATTTAGTCTTTAGGGATTCTGACTGTCCTGATGCAGGGATTTGGAAATTTTTTTCTGGGAGGAGGCTTCCAGGTCTCAGCATTCAGATGACACTTGGTCCCCTGTAGTAACTAGTACTACTTCAGGGAAATGGCCTCACTCATCTGAGGTGTATTCAGGGAGCAGATTTATGAAAGGAGAAAGACCAAAAGAAAAGCCAAAACAGTAAGCACTGCACTGTCTTTCTAAAGGAGCCTCTGATTTAGGGTTTTTGTTTTGCCATGATCATAACAGCCTATACATTTGCTTCTCAGTGGTTCTTTAAATGTTGGGAACTGTTGGATTTTCAGAGAAATCAAACAGAAGGTAGATTTTTACTCGTGTCACTAAATAAATATTTGAAAGGAAGGAGTGAGGAAGAGTTAAAGGAAATGGTGATGACATTACAGATTTGATTCTGTCACTGCTATTTGCTGATATATTTTTCCTGATAATTATAGTGAGTTCTTTTCAGTTTAGTACCACTTGTTTCAAGGTGAACATTAATTTAACAACAAAACAAAAATAATCTGAGATACATTTGATGGCACCTAATTAATTTAGCTGAAAATCCCAGTCAGAGACCAAGACCTCCCAGCCCAGGCTTTCTATACTCTTAATAGAAAAATCAGTCCTTAACTCAAAAGAGTTTGCAGTAGAAGTGTCAGAGGAGAGAAAACCAACAAAAATGACAGATGGGAGAGTGTGCAAAGAAACAGCAAGCTAATTAAGATTAGCATAATAAGCAATGCAATGAGGTTATTGTAATGCTCAGTAATTACAGACAAGTAAGAAACTGATGGGTGGTGAATTTCTTATTTTCTGCTTGAAAGTAATTGAATTCTTTCCTGCTGTTCTCTCTGTGTGCAGGAGTGTATTTTCCAAGGCCCTTCCTGCTCTTTGGTGTGATAACTTCACTACCTGAACATGTTTCCTCGGACACCTGGTTTGATGGAAGCTGTACCTAGAACCATGGGTGCTCTCAGTGTGTAGAAAGCATTTCCCAGTATGGTTTCATACATCCTTTTGAGGCTTATGTTTCACTCTGCATATTTTGCCTGCTGACAAGTCAGTGTTTGTGGGCATATGAAGAACCTGTTACTATTGGGAGGGCAGTGAAATAGCTAGAGTAAGGATGCTGAGATAAATGCTGCCTACTCTGAATGCAGCCCTCCTTTCATAGTCACATTTGGTGGTGTGACCTGCCAGAGTGGTCTGCTCAGAAGGCAGCAGGTCCAAGAAGGGAAGCCTGTGCAGTAAATGAGGCCAGGCTTGTGAGCCACTGCAATCAAAACATGCTCTTTACTCCACAGACAGGGGGACAGATGGCTCTGGAGTTTATGAAACCAGGTAATAGTCTCTTGTTGTGAGAAGCACATTAAATGTGTCAATCAGCCACAACTTGGAAAGCCCCCATTTGAGTACTTGAATAATCAGAGCAGGGTCTCCCAGGGCTGATAAGTTGAAAATCTGTCATTGTTTTCTCCAGGGAGTATAAAGTACATTGCAGTAACAAACTAAGAGGGCATGTTTTTAGGAAGAAAATGAAAGTACAGTGATGGTCCTTTCAGTATGTTGGACCTGGGATGAATGTCCTTATGTCTGTATGCTCTGCTGTGGACCCAGCAAAGCCTGACCCCTGGAATCTCAAGTTCCTGCATCCAGGTTTTAGGCTGACCTTAGTTCCTTTGAAGTAAGATTGACCTGCACTGGTTTAGTGTCCTCCTAGTCTCCATGGCTGTGCAAACTATGCAGTTTTTGGCTGTGTGCTAAAGAGTGCCTTTTTTTTTTTTTTTTTTTTTTTTTTTTTTAGAGGGAAGGCTGTTATCCTCTGGTTTTGGTTGTATTTTTGTACATCTAGCTGCTAAGTCCCAGCTCATTCAGTTATTACATCAGAGACCTCCACAGTTGGAACCTCTGTCAGCTGCTAAGCTACTGCTCTTCACAAAAAGGAACATTTTCTGAAGTTCAGCAGTTATAGATAGAATAGGAGCTCTCAAAGGAAGCCCCATTTTCTCCAAAGCAGGACTAATTTTCTTTTCTCTGGCAGCAGACTGTGTCTTGGCTTCAGGTGCCTGCCTGCCTGCCTACCAGCTCCCTGCGAGCCAGAGCTACATGAGAGATGTAGCACTCAAACTTCACAGGGCAGAGTCATCTGAGAATTTCCTGCAACTGCAAAAATCACATCTGAAGCATGCTAGAGGTTTTCTTTCTCACCTTCTGCCTCGTGAACCTCTATTTTCTGTGGTTCTTTTTTTAGGACACAGCTTGGGCTTGTTTTGTTCATGACGTGAGTGTTGGGGTGCAGTGAAGGCACCTGAGAGCCTTCACAGGGCCTGGCTGGGCAGGGCCCTGGCTGGGCAGGGCAGGGTGCATCTCCACCTTATCCCAGCAAGGCAAGCAGGGCCAGCTTGGGGAGGGTCACCAAGGTCAGCTGGGAGTCCAAATCCTTGGACACATCTGCGGTGATGAGAGTTGTCTGAAGTCCAGCTGAGAACACAGGGCAAGGTCAGGACCACATCAGTGACACTGGGCAGGTCCATAGTGGTGAGTGAAGCCGTTCTGAGGTCAAGTTAGGAAGGTGGGATGCAGAGCAAGGTCCAGCTCAACATGGTCTGTTGCCTGGCACAGACAGGGCTGGAGCTGGGGACAGGCACATCTCCACAAGAGCTGAGGCAGGGACTGGAGGCTCAGGGCTGAGCCTCTTGGGCAGGGGCCTTGGGGAAGGCCCTGAAGGGGTCAGAGTAACTCAGACCTTGGCCTGGAACTTACATTGCAACACTTAGTGTTGGAATAGCTCCATTTCACACTTCCTGTGCTTCACTGGAAGCTTTTTTCTTCTTCCTGTGCTTCAGGAAGAGGAAAGATTCAAAGCAAATTGTGGGGCCTTTGCAGTTGGTACAAGTGCCACGGTTGTGCAGGTAAGAGGCAAATGGTACTCTCAGACTGGAGAGGGGATCATTCCCCTACATGGACTGTGGGCTGGCCACATCAGGGTGTTGGAAGAGCTCTGCTGAGATGGACCTCACATTGGCAGCTGGAAATTTATGTAAGTGAGCTGCTCCTCCTTTAGTATGAAACAAACCTCCCCAAAACAAACCATCTTCCAATCTCTTCTCTTGCCACAGCTGGGATAGTGTGACTGACAGAGCTCTTTTCCAGCCAGTTGGGGTTTGAGTGTGGCTTTGAAGTGCCTTCATGTGCTGCTGCAGCAGCAGTTGAAGTTGCTCCTCCATTTCTATTCATCCTTCCTTCAAATGTAGGAATATTTATCTAGCAGCTGAAGCAGCATTTCTGTGGTTTGCTGCAGGGGGGAGGTAGGAAGTGTGTGTGTGTGTGCTGCCTTGTTGGGGATCCCTGGTAGCTTCATGCTGCTCTAGGTGTTGACTGTTTTGGCTGGCTCTGATGGCTTTAGCTTTACTTTTTTTTCTTTTAAGAACCATTCAATATCTTCCTGTTCAGTCTCTTAAGAAAGAGAAAGCACGCACTCCAGATGTGTGGTTTGTGGCAGAGAAAAATCAGCTATAAATTGCTTGATTTCCTTTCAGAATAGCTGCTTATGCATAATTGTTCAAAGAATTTTGCAGGGGCATGAGGAGGTAGGGGCCATACCTACACTGTTTCTCTAGCACAGACATATATTGGCCTTCTTCAAGAGTGAAGTGCTGACTTGCATTTTGTTGTGCCTTGCTTGGGAGCTGTTAGCACAGGTTTTACAAGCCTCAGATGAAAGGAAGCAAGCTACAGTCAGATAACCTTGAATGAGACAGTCAGCTGCAACTTCCTTTTTTCTGTGCTGCCTACAAGCCCGTGGCTGGACTACATTCACTACTTTTCATTTTGAAAACATTACTCTTTCAGGGGTCTCCAACAAATCCCACTTGTCTTCAGCATCTTTTTTCATGCGAGTCAAGGGGCAGGGGGCAAATAGAGGAGCTGAGGGGAAAGTGACAGCCTGTTGCCTGTGAGCCTCTGCTCCTCAGTGCCTCTGCTGGATCCATCCTCAGGGTTACCAAAGAAAATCACCTTTATTTTGTTTTTTGTGAAAGTAGGGACTTGTCAGGTGGAAATGTGACCCAAACCAATAGTTCATTCACACAATAAGCACTGCACAGCAGTTGGTATGTGAGCTGTCTGAGCCAGAAGCTGCAAATGGAAAGGAACCCTCCATCTGCCAAGAATTCAAGGGGGGAGGATGCCAAACATGACATCTCCTGATATCTACTGCAGAGATGGAGAAGAAAATGGGGCAGCATCCATGGATGGATCTGAAAGATGTTTTCTTGTGTTTTACAGGGTTTTCTTTTCTTAAAGTAGTTGTGCAATGAAGTCTACCTTGTGTTATCTCTAACCTGATGATGAATGATGTTTGGTAATGCAGTCTTGTTACAGGTACAGTCACAGGTCAGGTTGCATTAGTCATAAGAATCTCCATTCCAAGTCTAGCTATTTATTGGGAATAAAGAGCAAAAAACCCTCCATCCATAGCTACAATTTAAAATAAAAATGTCTGTTAAAGAGGAATGATGTTGAATAAGAACTGTACTTTCACCATCCCTCTTCCTTCAGGGTCTTGAAATCATACTGGTTTAACTGAATAATGCTACTGTGGTCTAGTGTTTCTATCATCAGTCAGTGCTTTTAAATGGTTAACCTGTGCCTGCCTGTTGGGCCTAAATTGCCCAGTTCAGGATGCCAAGCATCTTGGGTAAAATATGTCTCTCTGTGAAACAAAGGGAAATCAGCACGTTTTCATTTCGTTGATTACCTCAGATAGGACTGGATATCCTAAAATGCTAAAGGTTGCACAGTGATGTTCTAAAGTTTCTAAACCATGAGGTAATGTTAAAATTATTTGCACAGAACATGGTGGTTTCAGAAGGAGGTACTACTTGCTTTTGCAAAGTGCAAGATGCCCAGTCCTTGTGGAGAGCTACAGTGGTACAGAATCTAATGGGCAGGTCTGGTGTTTTTGAAAGGAAAACTAAGTTTATCAACAGAAATACCATTGGGAGAGGTTCTTTGTGCTTCAGAGGAATCCCAAACCACATATCAGATACTACCTGCTGTATTGGGCTTTTCCTGCTTTATAGCACCTGTCATTTGAATTGGATGCTGGATCTTTGGCTAGATTTATGGGAATATTTTTCTACCTTTTATACAGCAGCAATGTTGCTTTCCCTTGTGAAAATAACTTTTCCTTCAAACATTTGCTCCCAAGAAGGATGCTTCAGGCACTTAACACCTGCCTCATATTTGGGAATGACATTTATAATACTCTGTTGTTTTCTTTGGAGTGTGGAACTATGTTTTAAAGGGAAAAGGAGAAACTGTAGCTGTGACCACTTCTAGTTGCAGTGCCTGAGAGATGAGGAGTGTGTGCTTGTGTCTGATGGTATGCCAGAGGGAAGAACTTCAGCACAGAGGCATCTTGAGAATCCAGAACATAGTCTAAGGGAGAGCCCTTAACAAGAAATGCAAAATTCCACTTTCTTGGGAGGCTAACTCTGGTCCAGGCTGGGAACTGAGTGTCTGAGTAGCTATGCTGCTGTGAGGGCCTTGCAGGCTGTGAGGGATATCAAGCTGAGTGCTGGCCAAAATGTGACCTAAATGTGAACAGGTGAACCAAATGCTGGGCTGCATTTGAAGGACTGTGGCTACCACATTCGAGGGAAAATGTCCCTCTCCATTTGAGACTAGTGAGGCTTTGCCTGGCATGCTGGGTGTAGTTTTGGGCCTCTCTTAACAAAGGAGGATGTTAAGACAGCAAGACCCACGGAGACCTGCTGAGATGGGTAAGGGCTGAGCATATAAATTGTGGGCAGAGTATGAGAGGAATGGGTTTGTGTACTCTGCTGAGGTCAAGCAGAGGACTAATCCAGTAACAACCCACAACCACTTAAAGGGAATAAGAAAAATCTCAGAGCCAAACCCTTCCCAGTAATTGC
The DNA here is from genome assembly GCA_013400495.1 of Nicator chloris. NCBI lineage: Eukaryota > Metazoa > Chordata > Aves > Passeriformes > Pycnonotidae > Nicator > Nicator chloris. The sequence goes on from WAAE01010386.1 coordinate 115,075, forward strand.
AGGTGGTGGGTCAAGGGTGCAGTGGCCACAAGTGGCAGCTTAGAAGCTTGAGCTACTTAAGATAAACGTTTTCATTTGTTTGGTACTGCAGCTCTGTAATAGTGCTGTAATAGTCCCAACATGCAGTTTGGTGCTAGGCTCTGGAGATCACGTGTCTCCATTCTTGGACGTTTTCAAGACTAAGAGAGACCAAGGCATGGCTGAGCTGATCTAGTGTTGGCAGTAGTCCTCCTTGGAAAGTGACAGTGGCCTAGAGAGCTGCAGAGTGCCAGCCAGCACCTCTGCAGGCTGTGCAGCCCCCGGTTCCCAGACAGCCCCCGAATGCAGAGAGCTGTGGTGAGCTGGGGAGCAGTGTCACTGCAGTCATGCCCAGCTTGGTCCCACTGCACTGAACTGCTCAAGGTGGCTCATGGCTTTGGTTGGTACAAGGGTGAAGGCTTGTGTTTATCTCTTGGCATTTCCCTCATTTATTTGACACGAGCCACGCTTGTTGCTGCCTCTGGATGAGACTTCATTAAAAAACACTCAGCTAAAAATAGACTATTCTGATCTAGAGTTCCTTGATTCATCTGAGAGTGTGCCCTGCTTCCTCTTCTTGCCATCAGCTGTCCTTTTGCTTTTAATTAAATTTGGGTTTTATATTTTAAAATATTTTCTCTCTCCCCTGCCCCCTCCTCCGAGAATTTCATATCTGTACTAGAGGGCTGAGTTTCTTCTGGGCTTTAAAAAGCACAAAGTTATTAGCTGATGCATAGCGTTTTCCACTGGCTGTGATAAACTGTGGTTTCTGTTATTCAATCTCTAAAGTTTCTGGACTTCAGTGCTTCTTGAAACTTCCAAGAGACTGTCGGGTTCAGTGATGGAGTTTAGAGTACCTTGCATTGCTTTAGTGTGGCTGTGCTCAAGTATTTAATGGTGCTTGTGACCAGCAATTTCAGCTGAAGCAAAAATCAGTTTTTCTGGTTAGCCTGACTGGTTCTCAGTTGGCTAAACTACTAATGTACTGTAAGAAATAGTGTATCTTCAACAGAAATAAATAGGACCTTATTCTCTGCTTGGTTAAACTGCCACAGTGTGGTTGATTTCAGTGAGGTCATGATGGTACAAATCATATCATCCTCTTGGATCTTTTTTAGCTCTGTGTTGCATTTTGGATGGCATGGTGGGGACCAGATTAATATCTTTATTATTGTGGAGCAGTTGCTGGAGTCCATCAGGAAGAACAATTTGCTGCATTGTTATTATTTGGATTAAAAATTGTTGAGAGAAAAGCAGGTAAGTGCTAATAAGCAGAAACCTGGTATGACTTAGGTCTGTTGTTTTCCATTTTCTATTTTATTCATAAGTATTTTGTACTCCTTGATATCTGGAAGAGTATTATTTGTCAGTTCCATTAAGTATTTGGAAGAAGTGATAAGGAAGACAGAAGTTCTGAGGTCCATTCAATAGTAAGGAAGATAAAGAAATATTTTAAACAAACTTAGAAAGATGAATAGGAGAAAGAATGAGAAGGAAATTAATCGTGGCAGAATCCAAGTGAATATGTCTGATAAAATAATTTGCACTGATGTTTGAAGGAAACAAGTAATTTCAGAAGTGGTAAACAGGATCAATCAGGTGATACTTGTCTGCAGCATGGTATGGCACTAGAAAGCACAAGCAGCAGTGCAGGCAGGTTTTGTTGAATAAATAATGATTATTATTTATTTATAATAACAAATATATGAATTTGTTATTTATAATGATTGATTTGTTGAATAAATAATAATAATAATAATAATAAACAATCCCATAATAAAGCGGTCACGACTTCTCCTTTATCTGCCTTTCAAGTACGATCTATCAAATCTGATGCTGAACTCTGATACCACTGGGCTTTCATACACTGCATGTAAAATTATGGGAGAGAAACTGGAGGGTCAGAAAAAACCTTGTGGTAGTTGTGAGCAGCATGGTTTAAGAATCTGGTAGAATATGGTGAAGGAAAAAAAAGTATAGTAACATGAAGAGGGAAAGGTGTTGTTTAGGCATACATGAAGGAGTTTTAGAAAGGATGAGTTACTGGGGAAGATGATCTCCTTTTCATCTGCAAAAGTCTTGGTGGTACCATCGTGGTAAAATGAAGCTGGATGACTGAGAGGTCAAGTGTATTTAACAATTCTGCAGCATGTGAGAAGTTACTTAAGGTGAATTAAATAGTTTGTGCAAAGTGCATTCAATGGCAAAGTTCAAAATGAAGGCAGTAGTTAAGCCTCAAAGAAGAGTAAACAAATGTAAGATGTGTACCTTGCCATCTACACTTAAGAAGGAGTTCCAAATAGAGTCTTTGTTTCTGACTTTTGACTTGAGGGCACTGGGTCTTGCCTTAAGGCAAAAATAATTGGAGATCATTTTCCAGTGTGGAACACTATGACCTACCTTCTATAGATTTGGTACCTTAAAATAACTCCCAACTCATTACGTGCACTTTAGTGCTGTCCCAGTCTGAGAACACTTCTTGGTCTCCACTAACTCCAAAGAGGTACTTGCTGCTACGTTAAAATCATCACATTAGCACTTGGCATTTATCCTGCGTTCTCATGAATTTTCATGCACTGAAAAATGTCTAGGAGGTGTCAGTCTACCAAAAGTATAAATATTTTCTGCTGAAACCAGATGATGTGTTACAGCTCTGCTTCACATAAACTCTTCCTCTACATTCTTTACATAGTGTGGTTCAGAATGAGTGTGAAAGGGGTAAGAGAATTAACCACCTATTCTTCATGGTTTCTGAATTCAGTCTTTCAGTTTATTACACTAATGGTTAAGTTTCTTGCACATACAGAAGGTTCAGAATGCTACAGTTTTTTGCTCTGTCAGACAAAAAGCGTATGTAAGAAGCCTGAAGTTTAGAGTCATAATTTAGGCACTATATATAAATTATTTCATTTCACATGTTGGACTTCATTCTGCCTTATGCCTGTGAGATTTTTTGTGTTGCTGTCCTTAATTTGTCCACCCAACTTTTCAAAAATTGTTTTGTCATTTCGTTCAGCATTTGTCATTTTCATTTCAGCACATTTCATAGTCTTTCCTATTTTAGGGAGCCAGATCTGTGTCCAGCTGAATTCTGGACACTGAATGACTCCAACAGCATCCAACTTAAAGAATGGAGGCAACCTCAGGGCCTCCATCAACACAAATGACATTCCCCTGCCAAAATAGTTGCACTGCCACTCTGGAGCTGATTGCTTGAGGAAGAAGTGCTCTCAGCTGCCTTGGACTGCAGAAGAACAGTATAAGATAATCAGTTATAGAATTGCAACTGGGTTCAGAAGGATCTCTGGTGATAGTGTAGGTGAGCTGAAAGCAGGTCCTAGTAGATGAGGTTATTGCTATGCTTGTCAAGTTTTACGTATCTTCAGAGACAGAGCTCAGGCTCTCTGTAGGCCTCTTTCTGTGATTGACCACTCTCCAACAAATTAATTTGTCATTATTCTGTAAATACATGACTGCAAAAAGAATGGTGCAGAGGAAAAGCTTGGTCTGAGGCATTTGAAAATCTAATGGAAACAGAATCACGTTCTTGCTCTTATCATACCCTGCTGTAAACCAGTAGTAACAAGCTGGCTATGAGGAAGCTGTGGGAGACCTCACAATATTCACAGTATCTTCAGTAATTCATTGCTGCAAAATGGTCTTTTTGTTCCATCATCATTTATCTGGATGAAGGAGTTGAAAAAAGGTCTTGGATGATTTTTACAGACAATATATTTTTTCCCCATCCATTCTACAGAATCACATAGGGGTTTAGAAAGGGGGAGAAAGCTCTTGCATCTTATACGTGTTGAGACAGAATCAGCAAAAGCAAAGTGTTCTCCACACTGAGAACCTTCCCCATGATTATGGGCAAATCACTTGAATTTGATGTCTTAGCCTTTTCCTGGATGTCACACTGGAGTTTGTTTGAAGTAGTTATTGTTGTCTTTGTATCTACTGACCTAAAAAATGCACAGTGGACCATCTAATTTGATCACCTGTATATCCCAGCTTGAAGAATTTCACCCAGAAGCTCATGCTTCTGTTAGTTAGCTGTGAAGTGCTTGGGGCAACATGGTGAAAGGCCTTCTAGGTGTCTTGGATTTGCAGTTTCTTAGTGGCCCACAGGAAGAGGGGGTGCCTGATCTAATGCTCTCAGTCACTTGCAGTTTTTGTTCTTGTTCAGCCATTTCAGCAACTGGCTTTCTCCTTCCTTTGCAGACTCTTGGGCAGATCTTGAAGTCTCTGGCTTTTGCTTACATCTCCACTTCACATTAAATGGCCTTTCTTTTCACACAACTTAAAAAAGATCTGCTTGCAAACCTGTTTAATTATATTGCTTGTTAAGCCTGATTAACGGTATCTTCAGCTTGTGGAATTACTGGGTTTTTGGTCTCATGTACATGACTTCATTAGCATTCACCATTTTGTCTGAAAAGTGTTAAGCCTGCATTATTATGGAGAAGGATCCAGTGTTGATTTTGTGTACAGCATAAAATGTTCCTGGTAAGATGGAGACTTGAAACCCACAGCCAGAGATGAGAGAGAGAAAAACTGAGGATGAACCTCATCAATACTGAAAAACAGTGCTTAGGGGCCAGATTTCTTGCTGGCTGATGGGAAGGGGGAAAGGAACCATGTGAGTAGAAAAAAAATGAAGGATCTTTAATTAAAGCCAAATAACAAATCCAAGCAAAAATCCTTGAACTATTATCTCTGATCTCTCTATACACTTTTTCTTTATTTTGTTTCTAGGTCTATCCTACTGCCCTTACTCTTCTGCAAGATTTCTTTTTTCCTGAGATTTGCATTTAGAATTAAATTTTCCTTCCTTCTCCCATGTGCATGCAGGAAAGAAAACATTTTTATTGCTATAGCTGGTGATATCTGCTCATCAGTAGGATGTGAAAGGCCTTTCATATTTGGTTTGCTATTTTTTGTTTCCCCTGCTACCTCTCCTCTGCAAATGTCAGATTTTCAGCTGCCACAGTGAGCTGGTGGAAGAGAGTCTGCTTGAGGGAATTGTGACGTGGATTAGGATTGAATTCTGCATGCTAAAAACTATCCTGCAACCCTGGAAAAAATCACTCCAGGTCATTTCCAGTGCTGGAGTCGCTTCCCTTTTCTACTGCCAAGAGTAGCACTGGAGGAGATGATGTAACTGATAAAACCAAATGTGTTCTCCAACTCATGGAGGATTTTAAAGTTGTATTTCTGTTCTGGAAAACAGCTGTGTAAAAGGTACATGACTGTATTTCTTGGACTGTGTTGCTTGTGGCATCAGAATTTGAGGTGCTGAATACAAAGAGGCATTCTTTTCTTATCCATCTCAGGAGATTAATGTAGTAAAATGACACTTGTCCTTGTGAAATTTTCTTGTAGTACTTGGAGTATTTGCTATATTTCATAAAATCCCAATTTTTACATGTTAATATTTCAAAATATTAGTTTTTATTTTTTTTCTGTGAGCACATTTTAAACTTTGTTTTCCAGAGGAAAAGGTGTCACTCAAATGTCACACTTTCTAGAGTCTCTCAAAAGGTCTGGAATATTCAGACTCCCAACATTCAACAAAAGAAATGCATCCTGAATTTTAATCCAGCCTCACAGTTTTAAGAGTTTGATTCTCTATGTATAAGATAAAAAGTGTTTAATTGAGCTGGATTTTATTCCTTTTATATCTACAGCAGACTAGAAATCTAGTGAGCTGACTCAACCAAAGTCAGTTATAAATCAGAAGAGACTGTGGGAGGTGGTGAGGTTGCCCAAAGATCATTTCAGGTGTAATGGGGAGTTGTCAGGGCTGTCTTGTTACCACTTTGGGTCAGCTACATGACTGATAATATGAAGGATGATTGGAAGGTGCTGTATATTCTTAAACCTTCAAGGGGAAAATGTCCAATCTTCCAGGATCAGTTACCAACTGTCCTCTTGATTAAGAGAAGTTGAGACAAGTGGGAGTAATGTTGTGTCAGTTTCGGGACATGGTACTTCTTGACACAGTAGCAGGATGACAAATCCCCGTGGTCAGCTCCATCTTCAGCTGTAATCTGCTCCAGGCAGGGTAATGGTTGGAGTCAGGAGACAATAAATTCAAGGAAGCCCTTGGTTGACACTGAACTTTAACATGAATAAATATTTTTAGCAGAGGGCCTGGGTCTGAAGTGAAGTGACCAGATGCTTTGCTCTGTGTTTGTACACACTGGTTTTATCTTTCTGTAGCCACCTTGCATAGAATAATGTAATAATTCTTGGCCTGCTTATTTTCTTTTACTGTGTGATCCCTGTCTTAGACTCAGCTGTTTCAGAGATTTGTTTGATCTCCACTACAGTGGTTGGGATCCCTGAAAGTCATTAGGACAAATTCATCTCTTGGATTACCCACATGCCTTGTTGCTTTTGTCCTGCCTTGACTAACAAGTTTTGACAAGTAAATTATCAGATCAATAGCCCTTGTCAGATGAGGCTGATGGAGCAAACGGGAAGCAGCTTCAAAGCACAAATGGTTTATTGTCTCAAGAAACATAGCAGATCTTCAGGGATGTTGAACCCAATTATCCATATCCTCCTTGGATAATGCTAAGCTGTTTCAAGCTAATTACCCAGAGTTTACACCAATCTGGATATGAATTTCATCTAGTTCTAATGAACTTTATTCTTTGCTGTGCTCATCTCAACTGAAGTGAATTTCACTTTTGAGTTAATGTTGGTTTTGTTTTAATTACATTGCAGCAGACTAATTGGATGGCTCGGGACTAGATGCTTAATAACTTGATATTGCATATTATTAGTGCTGTCATTTAATATTAGAGGATGAAAGAAAGTTATTACTAAGTACAGAGGTTTTGGAGCTCATTCTTCCAGGAGAAGCATCCTGGATTTTTCCACTATTTGGTTTGCTCTCCTTTGCCGTAGTGGCTGATAGAGCTCTTAGTAAGGTCTATAAAAAGATTCCCATTGATTTGGACAAAGCTTTTATAGATGCTGATTTAGGTCTCAATTTAGAAAAGTACTTTAGCAGGTGAATAAATAAGTTTTCCTATCAACAGAACTTAAGTACATGCTCAAAAAAAACCACTGAAGCATGAATCCAGACTTAAAAGGGTAATTTATTCAGAAATGCTTACCTTCCAACTTACCAGAAGAAAATACTAAGTCATTTTAAGGGTGGGCTAACCTTTCTCTTTTAGTTTTTACCTTATAGTCATGACTGATTTATCTTTCATATTTTTGCTTTGAGCAATTAGGGAGAAACCTCAAAACTTACTTCCAGTCTCTCTGCTACTTTATTCACCAACAGCTTGTATTTTTCAAGTCTGCTTCTGTTCTCCCTTACTTCTCTTAATATTGGTTGAGTGGCATTTGATCTATCTAAACTCAGTGGGAGTATTACTGCTTAATTCACTAATTAAGAGATTTGTACCCACCAACTTCAGAGAGATGGCTTGTGTTACACAGCTTGATGTGAGACCACAATCCAGTCTTTGGGGTGCTGGGCCTCCATTTGAGCTCAGTCTTGCATTTAGCAAAGCCCTGGCAGTGAAGTTTACCTTTGAGAACTACCAGGGAAGTCGGTGGGACTGTTCATCTCCATCAAATTTGACATACAGAGACGTTTTTAAATATGATACTGTCTTTACAGAACAGGACTATATTCAGTGCCTGGTTTTTGCATCTTCCAGATAATTTCATGTCTTCTAATGATATTCCAGTGTTTGCTGCCTCTGGCAAAGCACATAATTATGTTCCTAACTGTTCCAGTTGCTACTTCAGCATCTCTGTGCAAAGGGCAGATGGTCTGAAGGGGAGGAAGCAAGTGAGAAGACTTAAGAGTTGCACATTGCTATGCTCTCATCTTTGTTTCTTCTAATTTTAGGTGGAACTTCCATGGTTTAAATGGAAGCTCTTATTTAAATCCTTTTTATTGGTTATTTTGTTTAAACTCACTTTGGTTTTGGAATGACTACATTACTAGCAGTCATTAAAATATTGTTGGAAAAAACTACAAAAAAAATTTGCTGTATTGCTTTGCTTTCTGCACTTCTCTTGGTCTAAGATGATAAAGCCTAATGGGTCAATTATGATTTTTGTGACTCACTAGATCAGCACAGTGCAATTTATTTGGAGTTCTGGAAATAGACTGTATTTTGGAAAAAAATCTATTCTCATCTGGATGGAAAAAAGTAATGTTTTTAGTCATGTGAACTTTAATAATTTTTCTCTTAAGTTCCTGTCAGCAGCTCAAAACTTCTAATGCATATTGAAACACAAAGATACAGTTAAGTGGAACTTCAAGTCCTTCTATACTTCTCACCTTGATGGAATTTGCATTTTGCCAAGGCTGATCACAAGCGAACATTGTAGTTCCTTTAACTTAGGGTGATAAGCAAAGGCTCAACTTATTTGGGGAGTCAAACATTCCAGGCTCTAGCTAGAAAAAATGAGACTTTACATGGAGATCTGAATGCTTTTGTTCTTATTATTTTAAGTCTGAAATCTTAGCTGTTCTTTGAAACAATCAAGTGTGAGTCATTTTTATTGTTAGCAGAGTCTCTGGTGTTACCTATGTTTCCAGGAGCTAGAATTGTAAGAGAAACACTACATAGATTGCAGATAAAAATCTGTGGTTTTGACAATCTAATTGCAGTTAAGAATGCTGATAAGCTGCAAGTCTTACAAATTATTAGAAATGGTGGAATTTGTGGTTTTACACAGATAGTGCTGTGCCAGCACATCATAGTCTTTTCACTGGAGTGACTTTCTTACATATGACTCTGTTGCTGTTATATTGTTTTCTGCTAGCCATCTCATCTGTACCTAGAGAGTATCTGAATCTGTATTTCTAGACTTACTTGAGATTGTTGTTGTTTGGATGCAGTAACACAATGGAATGTGAATAAAACATCATGCAGACCCCTGCCTTTTCAAGTTCAGGTACAATTAGAGTAAGAAAGATTGTGTGTACTGCCCCAGAGTTGTGACTGAATAGCAGACAGCGATTTAAATGTTCTGCAAAAAAAAAAAATTAAAAATCTCACAAGCATAAGTTAACTAGTTCAAATGAGATGAAATGCTGCACTGCAGAGTTATTTCAAATAGGAGGAAATATGAAATACAAAAATGTAATAACACACCTCCAGAATGTTCTCTCTTAGAGATTCTTGGCAGGTAACACATGGAATAGAACGGAAATAAATTTGGTTTTAATAGTAATCAATAGATTGTTGTGTGGGTGTAGAACAGATTTACTGTTTGAATCACACATGGTGATTCTGGACTATGCACCCACTGCTCTTCTTCTGCAAAGTTCCATTTCAGTAGGAAGCCACAAGATGTGCACACAAATGTGTGTTGAAGTTCACACGCAACATACAGCTCAACTTAGGGATGTATTGCAAACAGTTCTTTTTACCAGTGTCTCCTCGATTGTAGCTGCTGTTGGAGAATCCTTGCTTTTTGAAATGATCCAAATTCCTGAACATTAATCCCAGTGCCTGTATGAAAGTACTGTTGATCTGTGAGCTGCTGTGCAAACACTGCTGTGCCAAGCAGGTCAGCAGACAGAGGCTGTGTCCCATGTGAGGTGTACGGACAGCCAAGAGGTTGTGCCCTCTGTGTTTCGACCTCAGCGAGCCAGCGCTGGGAGCGTGCAGTTGGCAGAGACCTGAACACATTTCCCTGCATTTTCATTTTTGGTGGGTGAGGTCTTGTGCAGTTGGCAGAGACCTGAACACATTTCCCTGCATTTTCATTTTTGGTGGGTGAGGTCTTGTGCAGTTGGCAGAGACCTGAACACATTTCCCTGCGTTTTCATTTGGTGGGTGAGGTCTTGTGCAGTTGGCAGAGACCTGAACACATTTCCCTGCGTTTTCATTTGGTGGGTGAGGTCTTTGGTGAAGGTAGGCAAAGAGCAAGTTTGGTTAACATTCATATGTATGCAGCTATATGGCTGCTCGGTAAGGATGAAAGAGGAATTAGGTAGAAGATAAGTAACTAGAGTGATGAAATTCTATATCCAACAAAGCACAGGAAATACATAACAATCAAATATTGAGCCCTAGTTTTAATTTTCTGAGTCCCCAGGCCAGTTCTTTTTAACCACAAAATGATATTAATGTCACCACAGCTGGTTTTTTACAAGATAGACAATATTAGAAATTACTCTTGTGTAGCACATTATAGCATGAGTAATAGTGAAGCCTCTAAGACTTTTTTTAATGTTTTTCAAAGCATAATGGAAGCAAGACTAACTTTGCAATAAATTGTATATTCACTGCTGTTACTTTACATTTCTTTCTACTCTCATTACTACTGAATTGGGGGAGATCAAGCCTATTCTCTACCTTTTTTTCTTTTTACATTATAAAGCAGCAGTAGCTATAAAATATGTGCACTAGTATAAAAAACCACCCCAATGTTTAAAACAGCCAGCAAGAAATCATAAACATGCATGCAAGTTTTGTGTTTCTGAGAAAGCAGCTATTGTAAATGAAGTCAGGTTTATTTATGAGACTTATTAATGTGAAATATAGAATCGGTCGCTGTACTGTGGTTTTCACAGACGGCTACTCTCTTAAGAGACAGGGTAATTATGGTCATAAATATTGTGTGTAATCCTGATGGTTAGAAAGAGGAGGAAAGGTTAGAAAGGAAAGGCTGTGAAAGGATTTTGAGGGGGCGTGCTGTTGCCAGCAGGGGTTTAACACTCTGTTTGGAAACCTGATTAGAAGGATGAATGCAAAAAAATCTGCATCACCAGCAATTCATTATTACAGACTTCTTACTGAGTGTTTGGGGGAGGAAATGATGTTTGAAAGGCGTCTGCCTCAAATGAAGGCAAGGTAGAAATTATGTCGTTCTTCAGAGGTTCCCAGTGGAGACTGGCAGAGCCTTCACGAGGGTTGCCCGGCGGGAGCCTGAGGTGCCCTGTGGGCTCCTGGAGGGGCTGCAGCAAGTGCTGGCTGAGGCCTGGTGCCCTGCCAGTGTAATACAGTTCTCAGAGAAGCAGGCAAGTTTGTTCAGACCTGGCTGAAGGCAGTAAGGAGAATTGGTGAGCCCCTCATCCAATACCTTCAGTTCCGGTCCTGCTGCTGCACTTCTTGCCTGCTCTAAACAGACCACTCTCAATCTGCGTGCAAAACATGGAGGGAAGCTTTTGAAATAACTCCCTGTCACATGCTGTAGATACCCTTCAGAACAAAGCTGCTCCACCTGCCCACAAGGCGTTTTGGTGGGCACGGGGCACCAGGAGGCCCTGATGGCCCTGCCCAGCCCCTCCCTGCAGCTGGTGCACTGCAAACCACCTTTGCTGTGCTCAATAAATGTCATACTTGAGAAAAAGGTGAGAATGAAGCTTGGCAGGAGTTCTGTCTGTGAGTGCATGTGTATATTTGTATCCCAGAGCTGTGACCTTTCTATGATCCCCAGGTATGGGAGATAGCTGTTGTGTTCAGGTGTTGCCTCAGGTTGCTGTCAGCCATCGGTGTGGCTGTTGCAGCATCAAAAGAGCTCATTGCTGAAAGCCTCCCTTTGTGGCTGTCATGTTGTTTACCTCTACTGCCTGCTACACAACAACAGCACAGATGTTTTCAGGATATGCATTGTTCCAAGTGTTTGTCAGGAAAGACCATGTACTGGGGAGGAGTGGGTGCTACAAATACATCAGAACAAAGCTATGCAGGAGAAAGGGCGTTGTAAAATAGAAGTCTTTCTCTGAGAAAGTAGTCACACAGGAGGTGCTGTAAAAAGGCCTGTAAACTTTGTAAAAAGGAAAGGGAAATTTTAGCAGCCCTCAAAGCTCTCTACATGTTGCCTCTTCCAGAGGGAGGTTGATTTTTCCCTTGTTCTGCTGGTGGGATGGCTTTAGTATTGTTGGACTGTGACGGTCCCCATGTGATTTATCCTTGCATTAGTGCTGCTTTTGGTGAGAATTTATTTGGCAGTAAGTAAATGCTGCTTATCATATGACTTATTTACACAGCATGTTACTTAAAAACTTCCAAACAACCTTCAGGGCATAACAGAGACTTGCTGCTGCTTTAGGCTCAGGATTTGGTTTGAACTGGTAACCTGCAGGTGAGTGGCTCCTCTGTTTATCACCCTTTTTCATGCCTTTTTCCTGGCTTTTCCAAAAGGTAGGGAGAGTAAGAGCCACTATGGGCTCTTGCTACCTGACTGCCTCCAGTTTCAGTTTGTTGCTTCTCCAGTCCTCTCATGGCCCCTGTGACACTATTTCATGTTAGAGGTTTTCTCTCAAAAGGAACATTGGTTAGCGTGGCACAACGAGGTCATGATGCATGAGGAAATGGAGATAGGGGAGCAGTAGTACTTCTTGGGATGCTTCTTGAGCAGAACCTGTCAGCAGCAACATGCAGCGAGGAACCTGCCACTCAGCCATTGAAATCCCAAAGAGGAAGCTTCTTCAGTAAGAAGAAAAATCCTCCCTAACCTGCTGAGCGTGTGACAGGTTGTTAATGGCACTGTCCCCTGATGATGCAAACGTGTACAAAAGTGCAAATAACACAAAAAATACTCCAGAGTGTAAGCTGATGAACAACTGGGGTCAAGCTGAACTTTCTCACACTGGTTAGTATTACAAAGGGCTGTTTGACATAAGAGAGCAGGTGACTCAGCATGCTGACACCCGTGTGGGTGGGATAGGGATGCAGGAAGAAAGATGACTGAAGCTCCAACACCTGATAGGTGGAGGAAGAAAGCTGGGTTAGTGGTTGTGGAAGTCATGGTGGAGTGATCTTGCTGGCTTTTTGCTCTTGCAGTTATTATAGGTGTTAGCCAGGGAATTCTTGGAAAGAGGGGATGGGTAGCAGATGCAAGGCCTGAGTCATTAGCCTGAGCTTGCCTTGTGTTCTCCCAAATACACAAAACAATGGCAAATCTGTTCAGCTTGCAAAGTTTGCCTATATGTTATACAGGTAACATATCCACATGGAACTGAATGGGCCTGGAGTGATGGATTTTGTGGAATGGATTATGAGGCCATCAGTTATCTTTGATCCTGTTCACCTCCCTTTTCTGTACCTACCAAGGGGAGACTAAAATGCCACATCACTTCCAAAGCCACCCAGGATAGCAGTTTCAAGGTGAGGCATGACTTCATGAGGATAGAAAGCTTTATAGAACATGGGACTAAACACTGCAAAACTGAAAGTTACATGAGCATCTAAATAGCAGCTGTCCAAGCTTCACTGAAGCCACTCATTTCAGAAAACTGAGACTTTTAAAATGAAAAAAAATCATAGGAGAAGCGCAAATTACTGTCCTTACACACCACCTAGTTTTGACTTTGAAATTAGAGGAGGGAATTAGCTGTGATTATAGCTAGGCAAAATTTGAAGTTTCCATCACAGTGGGAATGCCTGCATTCAATATTTGAGTTTGTTCCAGGTTGGTACTAAAACATGAAATAGGACATTTTAACATAGTGGGAATTCCAAGACTCTCCATTTGATTTTTCTTTAATTAAAATGAAATACTTTAACACTTTTCAGGTTGAAAATGTTTAATTTCTATTATTGTTTGGCTCTGCAGTATTTAATTTTGAGCCTGTTTAGTATTTCAGCTACATACCAGATGAGGACTGTGGTTAAGAAGCATGATGTGTTTTCCATTCTCCCTTTTGGGTTGGCCTGCTTTTCTGGACTGCATCTCCAGGGATTATTCAAAATTATGCAGTTTCTATAATATATCATACAGATCCCTCAGAGGAAGATCTGCATTGCATTATAGGAAATGTAATCTTCTGAGCCATTCAATTTATGTTAGAAAATGCAGGCCCCTACGTCAATTCACAAAAACCAACATGCTTTTAGGAAAATGCAGTTTAGTAATTTCTTAATGCAAATTCAAGGAAACATTTTGGATTAAATTACACTAAAAATAAAAATACAAACACCTTTTGGAGTAAAGGAACTTTGAATGAGGTATTTTATCTGAAATTTCCTTTGATGCTGGTAGTAATAATAATTAATGGTTTTCAGTGGGAAACACTGGCTTTGGGAAGTTGCATATTTAATTAGCAAGCTCTAGTATGCCTAGAATTTGTATTTGTAGAAGTTTTGTTCGCTGACTGGATGAATAAACCCAGAGGTGTTCCCTCTGCTATATCAGTCAGACACTATGAAATGTTGCTGTAGAGATTCTGTAAGTGCTCTCAGTTTGCCATTGCCTTCCAAGATGTACAGGTCACTACGACTCAATAACAGTTTGGTTTACAGCTGTCAGACCAATGAGAAGAAATCTAAAATAATCTGCTGAACAGGGTGCAGGGATAGTGAGGGTGGTGGTAACCTGCACTGGTCATGGTTTTATAGTGACTGCCCATGAGGTTGATTAGGGAGAAGTGTGGAGAAAAGAGCTGCCATCTGATTAGGTATCTGGTATTATCTAGTCCATGTTAGCCTTGTTAAGAAGCTTATCTTAGGTATTAGTGTAGTCAATCCAATGAATGTATAATGGGAAGCACTTGGGGATGTCTTTAAATTTTTTTCACTTCTTGGTACTTTTTTTTTTTAAGTTCTTTTGTTTTGCCTGTGAGTTGTCTTTAAACAAGGCACTGTCCAACAGACACAGGGGATGGTGGATAAAATAATCCTAACAGCTTTTCAGAGTGGCATGAGTAATTGGGATGAGGTTTCCCTTAACTAACTGCAGTCCAATATTCCCTGTTTCAAGTTGTCTTTGAGTGTTGTGCTGACAGCAGTTTTCAGATGAGATTAAAGAGGGCTTTAATTTGAAATGAAATGTGGTTGTCACTGCCTGTGTTGGCAGAGGATTTCCTTGTCATTCAGTTTTTTCTGTCTTTCAAAAGCGTAAGTCTGAGGAATTTCTTTCCACCACCATTATGTCGCAGATACGCTTGCACTTGTACATGGTAACTTCTTCTGAAGGCTGTCCGAGGTCACGGCTCCCACACGACAAACAAAAACCTAGTGCTTCCCTCTCGGTGTTTTTGGAAGGATGAGGGATGCTCTGCAAGCTTCCTTTTGTTAGGATAGTAGCAGGATAATAACAATAGTCTGTTCATGCAGACTTTGCCGTACTGAATTAGCTCATTGCCTCCTGTGGCGTATTAGCACACCGCCTGCAACAGCCATGGAGCTGGATCAAGGTGACCCACAGCTTCTCTCAGTAATTTATCTAATCAACTGTGCAGTAATTTACTTAAGGTTGAAAAGGCAGAGGAGTTACTTCATGACCTTTGTATCTGTCAGTTCATACTCCAAAATGTGATTTCTGTTTTTTTTTACTACCTGTTTTATGTGAAGTTGCAAAATGATAACACTGGGTCCTTCTTAAAATTCATTCCCTGCACCCGTCTTTAACAAATTCTAGCAATTTTGTATTCCATGAACTCCCTCTGTGTTGCCTTAAGAAGTCTGCCTTTGTATTGATTTTTAATTCGCTGCCCTTTAGCGTTATTGATGAACCTAAATATTTCAAAATATAGAAAATGCAGATTGTACCATCCAAGCATACATAAACCTTATGGCAGTGCCTGAGAGCACTCTTGTGTCAAATTTATTCAGACACAATAAACAAGTGTAACTCTGGTGACTACAAAGGCTGGGCCTGGCAATTGCATTAAAGTCATCTTAATGCATGGAAATGTTCTGAATAAAATCCCTATTTAACTATTTCTTCACCTTCAAATTAGCAAAGTAATAATTTTCCAGACTTCGTTAAGATCTTAGATGCCACCACTCGTACAAGTGTCATTAATCAGCTAGTGTAGCTACCTGGGCAAATTTTGAGGCTCAGTTTATTAAAATAAGGGCAGTTCATGGACAGAATAAAAAGTTGGTGTGATGATGAAACATAAATTAGAAATACAGACACAAAGGCATTGTTTTATACTTAATGAAGTGTTTTGTACTTAATAGCCTACTTCATACCTTACCAAAATCTATAGTCTAGGCACATCTCAAATTGCATCTGGCAGAGGTCCTTTGAGCACTCCCATCAGAGAAATCCAACACCACCCAATGCCCGTGGTCCCTTCCCCAAGAGCTCAGTGGCCACAGCTCCTGCCCAGGCTGCTGAAGTTCAGTTCTCTTCCAAATCTCAAGGGCTTTGGGTGTGCCAGCCCCTGTGCAGTGGCCTGCTGTGTTTAATGAGAAAGGGCTGTTAGAAACTCACCTTTAGGGTGCTGGGGTGCTGGTTGCTTCACTGCAACTTCAACACTCTTGTAATAATTTTGCAGCTGCACTTGACATTTGTTATTGATAAGGTTGTGTCCTTTCTCCTTGGCATCAAGTCCCATGGTGGGGTGGGTGGGTGTCATGGTGAATAGGTGAGCAGCAAATGGCAAGTGACCTCAGCAAGTGCCTAACAGCCAGTTTCCCTTATGACTGTGTGTTAGGGAACAGGATTCACCATGCTTGGAAAAACTCACACGCTTGGAATTCCTCACAGTGCAGAGGACTAATGCTGTATGTTTATCTATTCCCTTCTCCCAAGCATAAGAACCTGGTCATGAGACAAAGGAGTCCACACATAGTCCCTTGCAAGAAGTTATGGGAACTGTCCCAGTACACTGCACCATCTGAGAAATGAAAGAGCTGGCTGCTGGCAATACTTTGTCTTGTAAGGAGTCATATGCACTCGCTGGAGAGGGCAAAGCAAAACTGCATGGATTCAGAGATCTGCTGTTCTCTCAGAAGTACAGCTCTTAAAAGTTGTTGTTCAGAGTTCTTCAAAAAAAGAGGCTCTTTCTGGTGCAGATCTGCCAGGTCAGGTCCTTTATTGCCTGGCAGACAGGATGTAAGGGAGATTTTGCCCCCTTAATCAGTTCAGGATAATAAAAATGATAGGCTAGTCTAGACAGAAACAGAAGTTAGCCAGTGAAGAGTAATCACTGCCCAAGATTTTATAAAGCCATTCTACTTAATCAGAATGTTTTAAGAGTGTTACTGTGCCTCTGTAATCTCTCCTTACCCCCCTGTCCAAAGGGGAATGGCTGTGGACCTGTGTGTAAATACAGATGATGTGGCACTTAAAAACAAGTGGTGGGAGAGGAGTGTACATCTTGGTTCTGTATTGCTGAAGAAGGCTGAGTCACTTGAGGCTTTGGAAGTGCTGTGTTAACCCCAGCTCCACGCTTTTCATTGCCTTTGTGCCCTCCAATGTATTCATATTAAGTGAAAATGGGAAACAAAGTTGGTAAGTAAAAGAATGCCTTTGTTACAAAGTGTGTCTCTGTCTTCTGGCTGTATTTCCCACAGCCTTTCCACTCAAGTGTTTCATTAATATGAGAGCTTTTGCTTTATAATCGTGGAGAGGGTGCAGACAGCTGCCATAACCACAAAGAACTGTGCCTGGGCACTTGTGCTGTGTCTATTTCTGAGCTGCTCAGAGGCACCAGTCGCTCTCTGACATTGATGTAGTGTGGTGCATCCCTTAACACCTTCATTTTCACTTTAGACACGCTCCCACTCCCCCATTATGGCTGGCTCCAGCAGTTTTTGTTAGGATCAGCATTAGCACCTCATTTCCTCCTGGCCTCTCCACCTCCCTTCAAGACTCCATAAAATCCATCTCATGTCTGGTACCTGACAGATATTTCGGGGCACCTTAAAGCACTCTGTTGTGAGAGGAAAGCAAGGCTCAGGTGTGCCTGCCTCTGTACATCAGCTAAGGCCAGCATTAACTCCATTTAAAACCTGTGAATGTGGTATCCCCCTGTCCCTCCCTCCAATTCTCTTCTTCAGTCATTTCTTCCTTTTCTCTTATTGCTGATGGTTTTTACCTTGCTTATGGAGCCTCTTAAAAGGTTTCTCCTTTATGCAGTCAGCAGGTGGCTCAGTCCTTGCTGCAGAACTTTCTAGCACTTTTCCTGCACATCTATCTCAGCTTATTCCTTTCCTGCTGTTCCAAAAACCTCTGTATTATTACTGTAATTACTTATTTTTATGGTGTTAGTGCGTGGAGATGTGCAGATAGTGTCAAATCAGGCTACAAATGTTAGCAAATGTGGGCTTGTAGAGTAGGTGTTTATTTCTACCCAAACAGGTTTGCAAGCTGATATATATTAAGACTCATTTTATCCTATCTCAACCTATGAAGTTGCTTTTTACTTAGGATGTGCTTACTTTTGCTTGCTGTAAGACCCATCAGGAACAATAAGGGTCGTATATTTATGGCCTTAGTTATTCTCTCCAACATTCTACAAGTGTAGATAGCAAGTAAAATTCCCATCAGAGGCTTTATCCTTTTGTGTCAGATGCTGTTGATAGAGTTAATTTTCTGCTGAAACAGGACAGTATGCCTGGCCCAGAGATGGGACAGATACGGAAGCAAAGAGGGGGCAATGGTCAAGGAGCCCATGCCCTGTTATTTTAATGACGTAGCTCCTCCATATGGGACAGGAGGTAGCGAATGGACAAAGGAATAGAGAGAAGGAAGCAAGCAGGCTGCCATGAAATATTCAGTAATGTCCTGATGCCTGGACTTCTGCTTCTGCTGTCAGCATGTTGACTTCACTGCTGTTCAGGGTAGTGACAGCTCATCCACTGCTCAGCACGTGCTGCTGGCTGGTGCTGCAGAGACCTCGGCTGTTTTGGGGAAAGTGCATCATTCCATTACTCTTGGGGGCAGGAAAGGCCCCTCCAGACCCAGCCTGTGGTGAGAGGGACAGTTGCTCTCACAGATATCTCTCTTTACTGAGCTCTGACATGAGGGGAAGGAGGTCTTTTCTTACCCCTGTTTCTTCCTGTTTGAGAGTACAGTAAACTCTTCAAATCCTATTAACTCTTTGGGTGCAAATTGAGTTGTTATCTGTTTTGCTGAACTGTTTTAGCAAGCAGATTTACGTTTTGTGTTTCCAGTTCCAGACGAAGAAGAGAAATAATTATTTTATGAAATGATGGGCCTGTGTTAAATATTTGAATAAGTTGCTATATACAGGTATCCTCTGGATTTCATACTGGGAGAAGGTTGAGGGGGTTCTGTGATTCTAAATTAGATCTGAAAATGTGTAAATGCTGATTAGAGTATGATAAGACTGACTGACTTTCATCCATAGTCTGGATCACTCAAAGTGGGGAACCTCCAGCAGCCAATTTGGAATAGTAAATCAAAGTATGTTTGGAGATTTGAAATTCGCTATTGCCTGCTGTTAGGTATGCCTGGTCAAAACTAAAGTGTGTCCATGGTCAAGAGACATGGTTTAGTGTAAAGATAAGTGAGAATATTTCCACCCTTCAGTTATCCTTCTGTTATTTTAGCTATCTTGCATGTGAGACAATGTGGCTCTCTCGTAGGCTGTTGTTTTAGATCCAGTCTTGTCAATTAATCTCATGAAAATGGAAAGTGTGCAGCTCTTACAGAACATCAATAACATTTGGACACTTGGTTCTCTTCATCCACCTTGGAAATCTCTGCTGATTGCAAAGGCCTTTTGCTGAATCTTCACGCTATGCTGTGAAGGGTGTGAATTAATACCCCGTTGTGGATTTTGGTTGGTGATTTTGTTTGTAGAGATTCAGGTAATTGTGCATTGTGTGAGCTACATTTGCTGTAAACAGAACTTCAGATGTAGGATAGCTTTTAGGGAAGCAGATTTGGTGCACGCCCTTCTATGCATGACCTTTTAAAAAGCAACCAAGCGTCCAACCCACCCTCCTAGTGCCACACATGAATTATGAAGAATATATTTTTCAATTCTTTAATGCTGAAAACTCATTTGTCTTCTCTGTCCTTAATCAGACCTACAGAAAAAGAGATATAACTTAAGTAATTTACTTTGCAGAATGAGGCACTGGCAATTTACTTGATTAATGACGTGTACTAGCTTTTGCTGTGAATTTGAAATCTCACAAAAATCTTTTGACCTCTTTTTGCAGTTAGCTCTATAGTGACAAAGGAAGCCAAGCCAAAAAATATGTTCAGGGTTTCTGAGAGTGCCAAGGGTTTCAAGGAAGCTTCCTGTTTCTGCCCAAGATAGCTGATGGGTCCTATCGAGCCAAGCATATTTCTGCTCAGTGGTTGCCTTTCACACTGTGGTTTCTTTTAAGACTGCAATCCTCTTAGCCATTAAAAACCAAAGTTGAGATGTTGTTTGAATTTGTCTTCATTTGTTAGGTCTGTGACAAAGCAATGCCTGAAAGAGCAGTATTTTATCTGTTACTAAGCTCCTATTTCAGCATGCTGTTCTGTGCCAGAAACTTCATAATCTAATTAATTGAATACAAACAGAGCAAAAGTATTATTTTAAATTAATTAACGGGAAGCTAAAAATAAAGGCAAATGAAAAATGCTCCAGGATGTTTGGGCAGAGCGAGGTCTTGCCTGTAGAATTTTTTGAGGATTCGCATTACTGGTTTGGACCAGCAGTTTGGCCGGTGGGCTGAGATGCAATATGGGACTGATGGTACCATGCTGTGTTCTGCTGTTTTCCTCACTTAGGGAATATGCAGGTCCTGAATTGAAGGAGACTGCTTTAAAAGAAAATAGCTTCAGTTTATGGAAACCGACATCGTGAAGGCAATAAAGCTATCTCTGTTTTTCACAGGAAACTTTGTAAGACCCATTGTGCACCACAACCAGAGAGGAAGATCTCTAAGGCCCAGTGCTTCTGGCCAGGGAAGCAAGTTTTCAGATCTTTCTGCTCTTCTCCCTCAAATTCTGACTTACTTGCCTATGTATGCTTTAGGATTACCTCTGATTGTTTCCCCCTTCAAATTTGTTCATTCCAGCATATGGGCTCTAACTTAAGTAATTCCGTTCATGAGGTTAAATTTCCTGTTCATTTCCCACATCTAATTGGGGCAGGTCAGGAATTAAGATACTAGAACACTAGTTTTAGAAATTTAGTAGGTTTAGTTGTCTTTGAAAGGCTAGAATATCTTCCAGCTTGGGAGTCACTTCGGCCTTGTGCTGTGCCTAATTTTTAAGTATCAATAAAAATTGCTAAGGAAAGCCCTGTAAAAGTAGTAGTCAATAAGGGAGGAGATTTAAAATAAGGTAACGACATATTTCCCAGAACTTCAGCTACGACTGGAGGTTTGTTGGGTTGGATGTTTTGTGTCACTCATTTTAATGACAAAATGTCCTTTCTGTAAAGTAAGGAGAACTGAGTGCCTCTGCTTGGACAATCAATAGCAAATCACAGATCCCATCAGCAAGCGCACAAGAGGCTGCTATAGCTCAAATCCCTTTTATTTTCACCTTTGATGAGGTAGAAAGTTGTTCAGTTGATATATTGCGCCCTGGCCTTTTCCCAGTAATTGACCTGGACTGCTGGGCCATGCCTTAATACATCTGTTGTGAAAAAGGAGGGAGAGATCAGGAGAGGACCAGTGAATCTTGTCTAGACTTGTCTTGCAGCTCTGGGTTTCCTCGTTAGTTATTTCCAGGATCCTTCTGCTCTGAACAAGTTTGCTATCATGGCGTAAAACTGACCCAATAAGTTTGATTTGACTTATGGAATATAGTTTTGCTTTTGCCAAAATTGCTATATGTGCAGGGCAGTAGTTATGGTCTTCTTGAGGATACAGTGAAGATCCTTGTCCTTTCTGATGGCTGCTGTTTATGGCAAAGGACTGCTGTCTGACTGCTCTGTAAGCTCACTTTATCTGTAGGGGAAGAAAGAGTCACAGGGAGCATCCAGATTTGAGGACAGAGGACTGTCTGCAGGAAAGGTGGCGTTTGTCCATGCCCCTTTAACCGACTGCCTGATGGGGCTGGCAGTGGACACGCTGCTTTCCTGCCTTCCTCCCTAAGCTCAGGTGTCTCCATGGTTCCAGCTGTAATCTCAAGCTCTCTGGATCAAACCATAATGGCTTCAGTTTCCAAATTTTTCCTGGTTAACGTTGTCCATTGGGTGGCATCAAAAAGCAGAATCTTTCCTGTCATTTAAGAGCAAGAAATGTTTCTTCCCAGGAGCTTGGCCGTTAGTCAACCATAGGTGTATTTCCATAGTAAAAACAAACAAACAACAAACCAAAACCTGCTGTAAAACCACAGGGTTTGGTGGGATGTTTTAGATGTTGATTCCATTTGAAAATCAAGTCAGCTGTACTTACATATGAGTGCAGAGACTGGAAAAGAGTATAACTTAGGCACACTAGGTGTTTTCAAAAGCATGCTTGTAATGGAACCACTTTAATAATTTATATTCCTTCGAATATTATGTGCTCTGTTTGGGAGATCTTTGTTAAAGCATGCTTCTTTGAGCACAAAGAATACTTAGGAACATTTAACCCAGCCTCTCTGTTTCAAAATAATCAATGTCTACATTATGAAATATTAGTCAGTATCTGCATAGATACATTCAAGTGCTGATTTGTCAGTGTATTGCAGGTGTTTATATGCACATGTGTAACCATAGCAGTACTTAAAACTGCTAAGATCTGTCCTAAAAGTGACTGTGGGATAGAGGGGACTTGAAGCCTCTGTACAAGTCAGTGAATTGGTTTTTTTTAGTTTTTTTTAAGTATTGGAAAAAAAGCAATTTCAGAATGTGACATTGTTATTGTTTCACACCGCCTGCTCTTAAAGCTTTCAGCAGCTGCATCTTTCACATTGGCTCTAGACATAAAAACTGTAAATGCTTGAGTACCTGTGGCTGGCATGCTTGAGGAATTGGGTGTCAGACATCAGCAGATGAGCTGGAGACAGGTCAGAGTAGCCGGTTTTCCCATTTTATAAATATTTCAGTAAAAACTCTGAGCCACATAATTTTGGTTTGACTGCTGGATTAGTTTGCTTCTCTAGCTGGTTCATTTCCAGCCCTTTGGATTGGAGTGACATAGTTTATTTTTGGCGAATAGTCCCTGTCTCAGAATAAAGGCAAACATGATGCTTTCATACTGTCATAAAACTGTGCATAAATACCATCAGTCTCCCTGTCTGTTTATGTGCCAAAAACCCCAAAGCAATCTTAATAAAACTGCAAAGTGCTTTAAAATTAGGAAACACCAGAACTGGAGTAACTAGACATTTTCTTATGGTAAAGATTTAGTAGTTACATCCTCTAATAGTGGCAATCCTCTCATGTCTTCCTGAGGAAGATGCTTCACATTCATTGATTTTCTTCCAGTTTTTGTTAATGGAGTAACTGAAGTATCAGTAGCTTGGGGTTTTTAATGGAATAGGAATAAGGCACACATCTTTTAATATGTTGCAAAGCTATTTACTAACAGGAAGGGTATTTCTGAAATGCTGAGATTCAAATTTTAGATTCCATTCCAAGCTTTGGAGGTCTATAGCTTTTTTTAGCATATATAAAATTTTTCTTATCTTCATAAATTTGGAGACTTCTCTGCTTTCTGTTCTGACCACCTTCCTGTGCCATTTTCCCCCACCCAGCCAGAGCCTGAGGAGAAACAAGAAACTGTTTATGTGCTTTTGATGCTGGGGCTGAGAGAGGAATCTGCATTTGTAGAAAACCTTGGCTGCCCTCACACAGCCCTGGCTGCAGCCTGCTGAGGGGAAATGGAGTTTTCAGCAAAGTCAGCTGCAGCAAATTTCAATAACTTTGCTAAGGAGCACTTGGCTCCAGTTCGTCTGATGGCTTGTGACTTGTTATTCTTCCTTGCCAAGTTGCACTTCCACACTGTGTGTGTAGAGCTTCTTAAAGAAAATATTATTTTTCTTTGGTTTTTAAACGTGAGCAAAACAACATGAGTTTCTCTAACCTGCTCCTGAGAAATGGCTGAACTGTCAACTCTGAAATTTTCCAAAACAGCATAGCTAGAGGCATGCTCCTGGTGTGGCAAAGTCTCTGGGATTTGAAGGGTTTCTTCTTTGGTCCTAGGAACAGTCCTGTCCTGTGCAGGGTACCCTTTAAAAATGTTTCATTGTCTGTCAGAAATCAACTTGACAGGGCAAATTTTGCTTAGTTTAAGTTGTTACTGATGCTATTGTATGGTTTCTAAATGTACTTTCTAAGGCTAAATGGCATATTGGCCTTTTACAGGAAATTATCATGTTGACCTTAATGGGTTCTTTATTCCCCAAGGCATTTACTTGCCCATTGGAGCAGAGGTCCTGCAGAGGACATAAGCAGTCAGTCTGAAATGAAAAAGTAGCTTCCTGACCAGAGTACACAATTCCCAGTGAAATCAACAGATGTTACTAGATAAAGAATCTCCAAGTTAGAGAGGACAGTCATAACTATTCAGAAATAATTTCATGGTTCCATTATCCCTACATATATTTGTTCTACTTCCTGATTTCTCTATTGCAGGTGTTTCTTTTGTAGAGATTCTCCTCTGTGTCTTTTCTGCTTGAATTCTTCAGCTTTACCATTTACTGGAATCTGATAGTTCTTCCAGCTTGCAGAGTGACAATGCTTATTTTTACCTTAGGATTCGTAGTGTTTTGGGGTTTTTATCATATCAGTACTGATTCTCATATGTGAGCTACAAAATTTACTTCTTTTTTTTATAAAATACTCTAAGGCTTTCCTTTGAAAGGAGCTACTGGAGTGTAAGTGAGGAGTTGTGCTTGTGGGAGCATTCAGAAGGAGAAATTATTAATGATGAGTATACTTCAGGAAGACAGTCCATTTTCATTCCTGTCTTCCTGACAGAGTCCTGTGTATCTCTCTGTGTGGCATTATCACCCCAGAGTAAAGGGTGACATTTGAGTTGTCTTCTACACATCTTTGATTATGGAGTTGTATTTTTAACATTTTGTGGGACACATCAGAAAAGTGAAATAACAATATAAGTTCATCCTGCTAGCCTTTAACCAGTTAATGAAACAAATTGTAAGGTCAGTAAAGCAGTTTCAGTTGTAAGTCCATTAAATTCAGCTGAGTAAAGTATTCCTGTTTATGGTAATTACAGGTCTGCCCCCAACTTTTATCTGTTCAATGAAAACCTACATAGAAAAAGAATTTGTATGAACACCTATAAAGATACTTAATGTGTTCCATAAATCCATTTTGAAGTACGTTTCTCTGAAGCGTCAATGGAGCACTGTCAAGTAAAGTCAAATTTAATTGCCTTCCACAGACAGGAATGGATTCACAGAAGGACAGATTGCTCATAAGATGTGCCTGCTGTGGTGGCCTTAGTGTTTACTCTGCTACATGTTTTTCTCACCTCAGCCTTTCAGAGCTTTTCCTGAGTGTAACACATCAATTTTGGCAGGACTGATTTTTTTTGCTCTTCGGGAGAGGGTGTTATCCTTGATCACCAGGTACAGACATGCTGAAAAGTGATGTTGCAGATTGCACATGTGTAGAATGATAGCAACAAAAACATCTGTCCATTAAGAGGTGAAGTAGATCAATAAATTGGTAGTAACTTACTAAATTTTGTTCAGTATAAGGAGCTGTCCTGGGATATGAGAATATATTGGCAGTCAGTAGGTTAGCTCTTATCTAGTGTTCTGTAGAGTTGGTGTGCTCTAGTGACAGGAGGGTTCTTTAGTACAGATCTTGTGTAGAATATGTGTTTATAAATTACTATTTGTCCAGTTTGTCTAGTTTTGGTTACTTTAACAATACCTTGTACAAGCAATTTACTTGCTTAGATTAACCCTCAGATTTATTTGTTTAATGAAGTATCTTTTATTTACGAATGCATAGGTCCGGAGATCACAAGTATGCCACTAAACTGAAGAAGGATGTTGGCAGTTGCATTTGGCTTTCACCTCACTTTCCAAGGTGATGAATAAACAGTTCCTTTGAAAATGGAAACAGTGGAATTGCCTATTTCAAGTCGTTCATTCTTCAAAAGGAGAGTTGCAGTCTTTAGAAAAGCTGATCAATTCCTAATATCTGTGAGGCTGTATAAAGGCCATCTCCTAAGAGTCATGTTGGTAGTACAGCATCCTGTGCCTGGCTCTGTCTAATCCCCACTGGTGGTTAAAACAGTGCTCTAGATTATAAGAAGCTTTGTTCCCAAATCTGTGCAGCTTTTGTGACAGAGGAATGGGTGGACCAATGTGTGTCACACCAGTTGGAGTCCTTGGTAGTAGCTCTCAAACCACCAAGGTTTTTCCTGACTCACCTGGGAAATCACTAAATTGTGAACCTATAGGACCTACTCCTGACACACCCAAGCAACCTGACAATCTGACACAACCAAATTAAAGCAGAATAAAATTGATTCTATCCTACAACATAGTTACCTCAGCATTTGTCCTTCCTCTCCTTCATCTGCCAGGATACTTTGTTCTCTGTTTCTCTCACCCTGTCTCTTTGGCAAGAAACACATCATCATTTCTGAACCACTGTGACCTTGTCTGACTGATGAGGACAGAACAGCTTAATATTTTCTCCTTCTTGGTATGCTCCAACCTAACATTTACTGAAAGCACAGCTCATGGGGGAGAAAACTGGGATGCTTCTATGGTGAGGAAATCTTGCTCTAATGGGGCTGCATCAGCACTTCTAGTGCATTAATATTTTTATTAGACTGTATAGCAAATACTGGAAGTAAATGCATTAGTGTGGATCAGCATTTCTGGGCTATGGGTGTGTTTTATAGAGGCTGTCAACAAGACAGTGCATTTGAAAGCTTTGTTGATCTGGATCAACAATTCAGTGTATTAGTGATTCATGCAAATGCTTAGGCCCTGTGCCCCAGGGAGAACAGAGATGTGTTGCTGTGTGTCACCAATTCAAGGATTATTAGCCTTTGACTTGAAGCTGAAGTTCAGAATTTGATGGATACTGATTATCGTGTGAAAACTTTCTTGTTGATGAATTTATTTCACAGTGAAAATGAAGGAATGTGCATGGCAGTAAGGGATTATTTTTGCCTTTGAAATTTAATTTATTAAATCTTTTTGGAGGCAGATAAGATTCAATTCTAATAGCAGCTATAAAAATCCACTCAGCTCTTAATGACTGTATATGGCATACTATCAAATGGAGGCAGAACCAACAATTAAAAAAGAAATGTTTCCATTACATCGAAACAGCAATATAAACCTGAAGTAATCTCTAGTCTTCCATGTCTTGTCCCTGACCCCACTTTTTGGTCTTCTGGTTGTCCATCTGAAAGCACTTGAGGCAGCTCAGACCTTTCCTTGCTTTCTGAGATTTTGGTCTCCACACCTGATGGGTTTTCCATCTCTCTCCCTGTTCATCCTTCCCTTTGGATTGTAACAACATTGGAACTAGAAGAACACCAGCAGTGGAAACCAGGAAATGTTGGGCTTTGGTCTTGAAGAAGGAAGAAAAGTAACAAATCAGCACAGTTAATGTGGGTGGAAAGTGGTAATGAAGTGAGCTAATTGTTGAGGTCCGAAATTGAAGGGCAGGACCACTGAGTTTTGTTGGTCTAGGAGAGAGAAGATGCAGAAATGAGCAAAGCCTCAGTAAACAGCAGGGTATAGGGGAGGAGACAGAGATGAATCCTGTCCAAAAAGAGACTGGTTTTAATTCACAGTATTTATTTATTATACAGTATAATTGTTTACATCGTGTAACAAGTATATGAGAAAATATAAATAAAATCTTTCTTCCGTTAGCAAGAAATGTGGTCCCATAGAGGAGTGGGTACTTGAGACCAAGAGAAACTCATCATTTCTCTTTCCTGAGGTAGGAGATGTGGTGCACTCTTAGGGATTCCGGGATGCACTGCACTGTTCTGTCCCTGGGCATTGTCGTGAAGGGCCCAGTAATGGGGACATTTTTGTTCATATCCAAAATTACTTCTGATTTTTAAGAAGTGCAGTGTTTTTTTTCTGCTTTTGCTAATGGCTTTGACATATTCAGTCCCCATGAGCATCACGCTGGCAGAATGTGATGTGAAAGAGAATAAAGTCCACTGAGAGTAACTGCTAAAGATCCCTCACTCTTTCCCTACCCAGATGAGAGTGGATGCACCTGCAATTTCAGTACAGATTTTCAGCACAGGAAAAAAAGTAGAGGAAATAATATCCATTTCATTATTTTCCTCCTTCTTCAGTCAGTTCTAAAGGTAACATTGCTGTATTCTATGATTTCTTCAGAATTGCAATAGAGTTTCACCTAAACCCCATCTCACCTTGTGTTAAAGTCCTGGTAGTCACAGGACATCAGTATGAGTTGTAATTTAAACATGCTCACATGGTCTGCTCTGGCTCCCTTTATCAACTCTATTATTTAATACCTGCCTATTACATTATTTCTAACCTTCCTTTCAGCACACAGGTGAAAAACCAGAGTAAGTTGGCTTGTACTTTGTCCATATTCTGGTAGCATAAGCAAGTGCATGAGCTTTACATTCTTTTAAAACTTTAAAGTTCTTATCCTACAAGGGAAATGAAAATGTGTCAGTGCTGTAAAGAAGACATCTGGGCAGTCAGGTTGAAGTGGCTCCATGAGTATTGCTGATTTTGCTCATATTCTGATGCTCCTGGACACAGATTACATTTGGGGGTAATGACCTAAGGAGGTGCCTAGCACAGGTGACTGGTGGAGGATTTGGGAAGTGCTCTCTCAGATGCCCATTCTGGGGCACAGAAATTTAGGTGTTTTGCTGCTTTATGGAAAACAGAGAGCTGATCTGATGGTCTTGGCTCTAAAGCAGCTGTCATCTGCTTGTGCTTTCTCATGTCACCAGTCAGATTAAGCAGCAGAAATGGCAGTAGCAGCAGCAACACTGTCAGTCTATTTATTTCTCTTGAGCTCCTTTTACTGTGCTTTTGGGATATAATTTTCAGATACATATTGGATATCCAGAGAAAGATATTCATAAACAGCATGTTGTTGGCATGCTGTTCAAAGCCATGGAATGAACTCATGCACTTGCTCCCAGGTATTTGTGTGAGCACATTGCCTGCCTCTGTGTTCTTAAGTCCTGAACAAAATCAGGAGTGTTGTTCTCTGGTCGTGCTTTGCAGCCCCATGGAAGGGTCTGACTGCAATGTTTATGGTTTTAATGTGCTCACAGATTGCTCCTGCAGACTGAGGGGCTCTGTGTACCCCTCCCTGTGGTGGGTCACTTCTGTTTGGGCATCTCTCTGTGCAGAGACACTGGGCAAACAGGACACATGCAATTTAAGGGTACACAGTGGTAATTTATTGCCTACCGCCTGTAGTAGTCAGCTAGGATCAAAGTGCTACTGTGGTATCAACGTGCCCTCCATTGCGGATGCAGGGACTTAATGGGTGGTGAGTTAATTGGCAGATTGGCATCATTCAGCTGGGAAAGGCCTCTCCTCTACTGCTCAGGCTTATTCAGTGTGCTAAATTGCTGTCTTTTAATTCTCCTTTTTTTTTTTTTCTTAGAGCTTGTTTTGTCACTGTCTTTGTCTTGAACCACTGACTGGAACCATCTGAATAGTTTCATTTCTGTCTGCATTTTTTCTTGCTCGTCTTTAGCTTACGGATTGTCTCACAACTCAGTAACCATTTCTGTACCACAAAGCTGAGCCAGGTTCTCATGGCTGTTCTGCAGCATGCCAGGTGTCAGACAACTGAACCCCAGGAATGTGGTTGGTCTTTGGGGAAATGCCAGTAATCATCTATGAAGGTGCAGCTTTTATTTGGAAAGGGGAGACACAAGTAAGGTAGAACAAATTTTCTCCCTGGCTTAATTTTAAAGTTTTGGTAGAATGGAGGTAAACCTCTTTTCTGAAACCAGGGTTGTGGATGAAGTGAGCTTTTGGTGTTGTACCTGCCTGTGCCCAGCTTCTGCTTTCCAACCTCACTAAGAAAACAGTCCGACTATCTACTTCCTACTGCTATCTCAAAGCATTGGAGTGTTGTAAATGTCCTTTTTTTGGGCAGGTGGGGGTGTGGGTGTTTGTTTTGGGGTTGTTTGTTTGTTTGTTTTCACTCCATATGATCTGTTTGTCAATATTTGGATCATAGAGTGTTCTTTCAGTCATTGAGGTTATTTCCTGGTAAGTGTGTTCTTGTTCTAAGTGAACTAAATCATCAAACCTCTGCTGGTCTGCGTGGGAGTTCTGGGCTCAGTCTGCAGAAGGAACAAACAGGTGGAGATATAAATGGCATGAATATCAATAAAGAGAATGAAAGAGTAAAGTTAAGCAGATCATGGGCACACATAAAAAGGGGTGCTTTAAAGTGTGCCTAGAGCAATGGGACTGGAGAGAGCCTTTGAGCACCTCAGCAAGAATCCATTAGAAGTGCTCAAAGACTTGAAAAGGAAAAAACACTTGAGGTCCTGTGCTTGCAGGAGAGAACCTGTTCTGTGTGAAAAGTCTGAGTGAAGGGCCTCCAGATACAGAAATCAGAATCAAACCTTACTTGTGTCTTCTGGGTTTTGCCTCTCATATGGACTGCTGTATTTTAAGAATTAAAAAGTACAATGTCTTTTGAGGCTGGAGGTGACCCTGAATACTTAAGTTCTTTAGCATTCTAGTTTATCTTTGCCATCACCCACACCTTGAAATGAATCTCCCAGATTAATTTTTTATTGAAGCAGGATTTGGATCTTTTAAGCCAGGATTTCCTGAAAAGCTGCCCATCTTTTCATGTGTTTTCTTTTTAGTCCCTGTACTGGGACATTGATGAGTGAAGCCTGCTCTTCCACACTCTGGAAATGTCAGCTTTGCAAAGGCAGCTCTCTGGGGTCTCCACAAGCGAGAGCATTCCTGATGCTAATTAACTTAGGAGAAATGTTGCCAGTCAGTCACAAGGGAAATGATGACACAGAATAGTCGTAGAATCCCAGAATGGCTTGGCTTGGAAGGGGGTTGAAAATCCTCTAGTTCCAACCTCTTTGCCGTAGACAGGGGCACCTTCCACTAGACCAGGGTACTCAGAGAGCACCTCCCATCCAACCTGGCCTTGAACACTTCTAGAGATGGGGCTTTCTTGTAGGCTTCCTTTAGATACCAGAAGGGGCTCTGAGGTCTCCCTGGAGCCTTTTCGTCCCGAGACTGAACAAGCCCAGCTCTGTCAGCCTGTCCTCATAGGAGAAGTGCTGATCATCTTCAAGCTGTGGGAGGACAGATAAAGCTGGTGTGGGGAGACAAATAGAGATAGTACTAAAGGCAATCTTACCCTTGATCTATTACAGCTCTGTTCATTATCCAGGTGTGGGAGCAGCCTTGCCCTCCCAGCTCTGGCTGTGATAAAGAGTGAGCCAGCTGGGAGGAGGTGTAGTTGTAGTCAGATGGAGTCTGCTGGCCGTGCTGTGAGGAGGAAGGGACAGGAGGTTGTGCAAGGGGCACAAAGGATAAGACTTTGTACCAGGGACAGACAAGGTTAGGTGGCCAGACTAGGGACAGGAAGGAGCAAGCCAGAAATGCAGAAGGAAGAGGGAAGAAGGAGAGAAAGAGCCAG